>VMDR010001069.1:0-150523 GCA_007922815.1 Macrotus californicus
CACACACACACACACACACACACATATATATCTACAAATATATATATATAGATATATTTTCTTGTCCTAATAATTTATTTCCCTTTTGGTAATTATTTAAACTAATAGCTCTGCTTTCTGAGATGCTTGAGGAGAGGTTTCTCAAGGAGAAGAAACAGCTTTGGAGTTTTCTTCTCCTTTTGTGCATCTCATCACTCTGTTAGATTCTTAGTTCAAACAGAGACTTGTCTCATTTAAAGTAGGCCCTATGGACGCAAACATCATTTAAAACTATATTCTATTGATTACTTAGCCATCTTCTATAAAATTTTTGTTGTTCCTAATGTTCTATTATAAATCTTGATCACATCTAAAAATAACATAGAAATAAATAGCATGAAGTTCAAATAGCATAAAAATAACAAATTCTTAATGTCATCAAATATCCTGATAGTATTCAGCTTTTCCCAACTGTCTCATGCTATTTTTAGTTTGCTTAAACCAGGATATAAGTAAGGTCCATTCTTCGCAACTGGTTTATATACTTTTTAAGTCTTCTGATAGGTTTCCCTCCGCCTCACTTCTTCCCCTTTGCAGTATATTTGCTAAAGGAACAAAGTCATTTGTCCTGTGAGTTCTCACAGACTGGTTCTTGTTGACTGTATCCTTGCGATGTCATTTAAGCTGTTCCTCTATTCTTGGCATTTCCTGTCAACTGGGAGCTACACCTGTGAATTGGTAGTGTTAGATTTAGAAGATTGTTTAGATTCAGATTCTATTTAGTTTGAAAACATTTCATAGGTGATAACTGTGTTCTTTAGTCAGACCTGTAATGTCTGGATGTCTCTCTTCTTGTGATATGGGTGGCCAGGAATAGTCATTGCCCAGATTCCCTAATTCATTGGGGGCCGAAAAATGGCGACATTCCAACCTATCAATCCTTCAGTTATTAGCTGGGATACTTCTGAAAGGGTAACTCTACCTCATCAACTACGGTCAAACCTGTTCTCGAACATCTTGGTTCTCGAAAAATTCGGTTCTCGACCAAGCTGTCCACGGAAAAAACGTCTGTTGTCTAACAAAACTTCAGGTCTCAGTTCTCTACTGGACAACACTTCCACGCTGAGGCCTGTATGAGCAGCCACCTGTCTCTCAGGCAACAAATAAAGGAGATTCCGTTTTTGAACAAATCGCGTCTCCACCACTTGTCTGGAATGAAGTTAGAGAACCAAGGTTCCACTCGTCGTATTTGGTCACCCAGAGATGCATTTCACATAGGAAAGAGGATGAATACTTCATGAACCTAACTAATAAACTTAAAAAGTCACAGAGGCACCACCCTGGCCCAGCCTTTGCCATGAAGTGACATTCCAGTGGGACTCGCTGTGACTGGAAGGAGCAGAGCCCACCGTAAGCAGGACGGCTGCCACCAGCACCAGGCCTGTCCGTGGGCCAGGGCAGGGCAGGGCCGAGGCTGTGGTGACCCAGTTTCCTCGCATGGAGATCCCTGTTTTCTCCATGAACACCAAGCCTGTGGGGTGGAGACCGGGGCATAGAAACTCGCAGGAAGCCGGGGTACTAGAGCAGCGACTGCCAACAAGTGCACCGCAGGCATTTTTAAAACATGCACTACCTGCCTGCCTGTTTAGTCAGGGGCACTGACCCCTCTTCCCTCTGTCAAATAAAAAAATGACAACGGCCAACACAATAGCTGCCTGGTGCAAATGCCCTGTCTGGAACCATATAACAGATTTATGGTCACATAACAAAGTTGTATTTTATGGTCACATCACATAATAAGGTTGTGAATGATTGCTTAATTCTTGGTACCAGAAATCCAAGTATAGGCACCTGATTTTTTAAAAAGTCATTCTTGAGTAAAAATGGTAGGTAATTACTATAATATTTCTGTGCAAATCAATCAAAATTATACCTATTTTTGGACAGGTTGGCAAAAAATATATTTCGGGGTATGCCACGGAATTTTAGTAATTAGTGTTATGTGCCATGAGAGGGGAAAGGTTGAAAATTGCTGTGTTAACAATAAAGGCTTAACTGCTGGAACAACATAAAAAGACCCCAAAATAAAGGGGCTTAAAAAATAAAAATGTATTTCTTCCTCAGGTAATAGTCCAGGAAGTAAGCAAGCAGGCAGTTCAAGGCAGGTTCAAGGTGGTTGAGTTCAAGCAGATGGTGCTGCTTCACGAGACTGTCAAAGAACCAAGGTTCCTTCCAACTGCTGGTTCCACCATGCTCTAGGATGTCACCCATCTGCAGGACTGAAGTTGACGACCAGTAGCTGACCTATGTTTTTGTCTGAAGAGTAAAGACAGAGGAAGTGGAGGACAAGCAATTTCATTTAAAATCTGTAGTCAGAGAGATGAGTGTGTCTCATAATCGACCGGCTCGGACTTTTTCATAAGACAACATCCAGCTGCAGAGGGCAGAAAGGCGGGGAAGGGGGTCTTTACTAAAATTAAGGAGCTGATGGATACCGACAGTCCACGGCTCTGCCACAGCTGGAAAGTGGCCTCTAGGGGCTCATTACTCTCTCAGCTCCCAAACCCCGCCCTGTGCAAGGCATTCAGGGGCTCACAGCTACAGGAGGAGGTCTTCACCCCATAGCGCCACGGACCGTGAACGCAGGCTCTTCGCAGAGTCCAAGCATTCTCACTCTAGGAGGCCCTACAACACACACCAGACACTGAACTGCACCTACAGCCTGCAGTTCATCCGGTCCTCACTGCGCATGTCGGACACGGTCTCTGTAATACTGCCCTGCGAGTGACTTGGCTGGGAGCAATTCATCGAATTTGCAGTTGGCTCAGGTTTCTTAGCAATCATCTTGTGTGTAGAATTTCTTAGAAAGTAAAAAACCATAACCTACAAATTGTTATCAAGTGTCATAAAATTTTTGTAAATTATAAAATTAACAATTAATTGGCTTAACATAATAATAAGTTTATAGACATTCAATCAGATATTTATTCATTTACATTTTACAATTTTTAATTTTTTAGGATTTATTTTCATAGGCCCCTGAAAAATTCTAACCAACTAGTTATTTTCAAATGTAATAAAATTTTTATGAAAATTGTCTTAAAATGAACAATTAATGGGTTTAACATATGGTATAGTTTATAGACATTTAATTATACATTTATTTAGGTTTTATCATGAAAAAAAATTTTATAACTTATTTTTATCAGGCCCTGGATACTCTGCCTGTACTGCCTGGTGGATAAAACAGTCCAGAGGAACATATGCGGGAAGAAGGGGTCTGCATCGGACCTGCCTGTCAGTCCTAACAATATAGTTAGTGAGGACAAAATATAATATAATATAACATAATTAGTAAGGACAAAACGGCAGAGAGCTCAGGGTAGGCGTAAGAAAAGTTTCCGGTACCTGGGCCAGTCTGAGAAGGGGTGGGGGGGACCAGAAATGATTCTTAGGTCTTGCCTTGAGCATTCACCTTCCTTGAAACACAAACTTCTCTGACACCACACCCCCCGATTTCCTTCTGACATCCCTGGCTTCTGAGATCGGGAATATACGAGGAAGAATACGTTAAGGGCACCAGAGGATGGCTGGTGTCCCAGGTGACACTGAGACACCCAAATGAAGGTGTCCAACAGACCACAGGACAGGGGGGTCTGGAACTCAGAGAGTGGATCCAGGACTTTTATCAGATTCTCTGAGACTTCTGCATCAATTAGGGTGCTCAGTTGCAAGTAAAAGAACCCAACCCTGGCTAATTGAAACAGAAAATGAGTTTGGGAAAATATTTCTTAGGTAGTTCATAGAATTGTTGGGAAGGCCAGAAAATTAAACTAAGCTAACTGGTCTGCTGCAGAAATTGTAGCGGCCATCAAGCACCAGGTGCTTCAACTTGTTTGCTGTTACTGCTGCCGTAGAAACCCCACCTCATGCCACCAATACTGCCACCAGGAAGTCTCTGTGGTCCCTGCTTTCTTTTTTTTTTTAAATTACTACCACTAGATCTGTATCTTGGCTTCAAGGGATGCTGGAAAATGAAGATTGTAATTTATCTAGGTTCTACAGTGAGAAGGAGCTCTGCCTCTCAAGACTCCTGAGGTGCACAATTCCCTGCAAATAGAAAAGGGGTTCAGGGGAGGGACTAAAAAAAATAGAAAAGAGGTTCAGATTCTATGTAGTCAAAATGAGTGAAAATTATTCATTATACTGTTCTTACCTTAAGTGGCTAGAAACCACTGGTGTAAAGTGGGCAGAGAAGAGAGCCGAGACTAGGCAACTAGGAAATGTCACTACATAAAGCACATTCTCAAAATGCTTACTGCCTACAGGTGGTGGACATTCACTGGACAGTTTTCCCTAACACCCCTCAGACTGGCTGCCTGCACTGTGAGGAACAGGCTGCAGTTGTGCAGTCAGAGAGCAGAGCCCTTCCCTAGGAAGAGGGCTTCCCGGTTTATTTTTCCCTACCTTGTGTTCTTAATGACGCTGGAATCCAGGGGCAAAAAGACCATGAAGTATGGTCAACAACCTTCACTGAAAAAACACTCCAGGACACAATTATTGATAACAAAAAGTGCTTTTTTTTTTTATTCTTGAATGTGTAAGTCCTTTTAAGATCAGTGACACTTCCCCTTACAATATTCTTCCCTCATTCCCCCAACCAAAACTTTGGATTCCAATGGCCACTTCTAGGAAAAGGCCTAGGAGGAACTCACCCTAGATCCCCAAGAAAGGTGTGCGGCTTGAGGAAAAGGTACACAGCTCAGGAAGCAGCACCAGCCACTGAAGACTTTCCTCAGAGCAGCTCCTTTTGGCCTGTGAGTCCCTTTGCCCTGCCTTGGCCAAGACTCCCCAGCTGTGTCCTACTCCCAGTGTCCCCTTGTTCCCGGTGGGGCCTGGACTTCAGCGTTAGAACCACCATTACCATCTTTAGAGCTGGGGAACCTCTGAGAAATCACTGTTTTCCATACCCGCCCCCAACCCCAGCCCAGCTTTATAGATGGGGAAACTGTACCCAAGGTCACACATCTCATAATTGGCAGAGACAAAACTAAGGTGTTCAGCATTTCAAATGAGGTTTCTCTTTATAACACCTCCCTACTTCCAAGAAAACAACATACATTTGTCTCCAGCTCTCAGAACTGGAGCAAGCAGGTGGTTATGACCCGTACAGGTGGAAAAGACCTGGCTGAAGGAGGCCAGGCTGACCCCAACTGAGCCCCATGCAAGTGACAAATCACAGCACTTCTCAGTTTCACCTCCATCAGGATGCTATCAGCACAGACACTCTCCGTGCCAGGACTCTCCTCCTGGCTAGCAGCACTGAACCACGCATGGAAACATGTTTTACCATGATCCCAAGCTCCTGGTATCACCATCCAATAGTGGCAAGCTCTAATTGGTACGGGGATCGTGGTGATTACCTGTCCACTAGCCTGACCATCCCACTTACCAAACTGCTTCGTGGTGAGACCCAACCCACGCTCTGGGGCTGATTTAAATGGGGCCTCTCAGCAAACATGGCTAAAATCTGTCTCTGCTGTGCTGGAAGAGACGGGGAAGGGCTGGCAGATGCTGTCCTCCGGCAGAGCTCATAAACATTGCGGCCCAAGAACTGGGTCCAGGAAGAGAAACTGGCAGAAGAGAAGAGGCCAGCCGACACAGAGGGAGGGGCCAGAGCAGGAGCAGCGGTGCTTCCTCCTGTCTGCCCAACTGCTTGAGAGGAGGGGCCAAAGAAAGCTACAGTGTGTCTCCCTGCCAAGGTCTCAATGGAGGCTCAACCTGCGTGGCTGAGAGGTGAGAGGCTAATCCAGAGACTTGTGTGTCCTGAAAGCCACGAGAAGAGGGTGTCTCGGTGAGGAAGTGGTAGGAGGTGTGAAATGTGTACAGTTCAGGGCAGTTGAGGACTGAAAATATTCATTTATTTTGACAACTGGGTGGTCACTGGTGACTTTTATGAAAAACTATAGAGGGTGAAGAGTAACGTGAGAAGAATCAGTGAAAAAGATTCTTTTTAAAAGAAATGAAGCTGACAAGCAAAAAGTGTAAGGGGCAACAGCCTCTAACAGGTTTTTTTTTAATCTTGGGGAGCCCTGTGCTTGTTGGTAGGTTACTGGAGGTAACCAATGGAGAGGGAGATTGAAGATGCTGGAAAGTAAGGACAATGGGACAAGTGACAGAGCAAAGTCTTGGCGGACATACAGCAGGATTCAAGAAACAGGCACCAAACAGGAGCAAGAGACAGGACAGAGGCAGAGAGATGGGACGTAAGAGAAACAAGCATGCAAGGAAGTCGCTGCTTTAGGGCGTCTCTTCTGTGAAGCGGGCAGTGAGGTCACTCACCTGCCGAGAGCAAGGATGAGTGGCACGGACTGAAAGCAGAACAATGAGAAGTTGGAGATGTACCAATCAATACTGAGAGCCCAACTCAGGCTGTCACTATGGATCTGCCATGCTTAGCAGCCCAGGAAGAGGGAGCAAACACCAGGGTGGTACAGAAAGCGGAGAATGGTTAACAGTTTCAGCAAAAGTTGGGGGAACGAGAAACTTCAGGGTGCTGATAAAAATGTCAGTGGTGGGCCACAGGCTCAGGCTGGGGCGAGGAAGAAGCCCAGGAGAAGGCTGGAAGGCTGGAAGGACAGCTGAGGTCATGGAAATGGGCCGAAGGAGCAAACAGCTGAAGCAAACGGCAGTGAGGGAGTAGGAGGAGAGGAGGCACAGCTGCAGTGATCCAAAAGGAAGGTCTCAGTTCGGGAGTTCAGAGGAGGAGATTATAGGTGATGCCATGGACCGAGAGAGGAAACAGAGCAGAGCTCAGGAAGAAACAAGGCGGGGCTTGGTCTTAGGTAAGGACCTGTTGCCAGAAATGGGTACAGGGAGCCAGAGTGTGCCAGGGTTGATGGCAGGGCCTGCGTAGAACAAAGGCTACAGGGGGTCTGGTGGTTGCCACGTGGTGGTACCTGCAGAGCGTGTAGTTGGTCACCGCTAGAAGGCAGGCAGGACCCACCTGCCCATGCCGTGGAAGAGTGCTCCGCCAGTTCCTCAGTGTCTGCGCTAAAACCCCTTTGTATCAACAGAAGCCACTTCATCCTCCTGTTTCTCAGCATACCCAAGAAGCCCGATTTCTTCTCTAGGGTGGTATTTTGCACCGTAAGAATCCAGAGGTCATTGTATCTACATTTTCTGACTTTGTCAAGGGCCAAAGGACTTGACTGACTTCAAAATGGGGCCATTACAGATCTTAGCCAAAAGTCGGATCCACTCAAATGTTTGCAAAGAGCCACTGAAATCCCTCAGCTAATAGCTTTGAAGAAATTTTTTTCTAAAAAGGCATGATCTGTTTTCTGCATGCAAAAACAAAACAAAACATAACCACTGACTCACAAGATTGGTGCTAAGCACACAGGAAACGCCACAGAGAGGCCAGTGCTTTCAGGTGACCAGTGCCGGGATGGTAGGGTGGGTCAGGGCCTCGAACCCTGGGAGGGAAGGACACTGCCTCCTGGCCCTCACGGCTCAGGTGCTTACAGGAAGCCTCTCGGCATGCAGGATCTCTGTAATCAGAAGGGAATGTGTGACTCTCTACTACAGTACTGAGATCCTCTGGTCCAGCAGGCTGCTCCCTGGGCCCATCATGCTATCCCCAAGCTGGAAGCTTCAAGCTTCACTGATAGAAGGAAAGCAAGCCTCTCACTGGCATTTCTGCTTTCTATCTGTGGTCTCCAGCTGGTCCTGGGGAAGGATCTTCATCAAATTTGAGCCAGTCACAGCCTTCACCTGGCTGCTCAACACAAAGCACCATGAAGCTCTCTCAGAGCGGGTGGGAATGCGGGCCACACAAAGGAAAGATGGCCAAGAGCAGGAGCCAGTGAGGTAATTACAGAGGGAACCTTGCCAAGCCAACCAAACAGAGAAAAACAATCAAAAGTTGAAAGGGAAGTGGCCAGAACCTAAACCAGAAAGTCATGTGAGCCCCAAAGACTGCTTTGGAGCATTAAAGACTTAGTTACCCCGACCTAGAAAACAGGGTGTGGAAGCCCACCTGCTTAGGGGAGCTCGGAAGTGCTGGTGAAAGAATGGCAAGTCAATGGGCACGCTTTGCTGCACTGGGAAGACCTTCCAGCCTGGGTGGAGAAGGAAATGAGCAGTACCATCAACTCACAAGGAGAGAAATGTTTTCTCTGATCCAAACGTTCCTGTCAACAAAGACCCTACAAATTAGAACTTCTCTAGACTGCATCTCTTAGCAAAAATAAAATCATGGCCTCAGACTCCTTTGAAATTAACAAAACCATGAAAGGACCCCCCTAGGGAGCACTCTGTCTCCAGGCAACTGAAGTGTCAGGTCCACAGCTCCCTCACAACATCAGCAATGGGTTCTTTCTTGAGCAAAACTTCCCTGGCCAGGTGGCCTGACCTCCAGCATCCACCTCTGCCTCTTCCTCCCTAACACCCTAAATGGACAGTAAAGATCCATCTGAGATGCAGCTTGGAGCTCTGCTCCTATTCCCATGGCTTCTAGAACACTTCTCTCTGCTTTCAAGGAGAAGGAAAATCCTGAAATGGCTTCAGGGTCATGGAAGAGCGCTGGCTTTTTGTCTCCCAGGTTTCCCCTTCTCCATCCTAGACAGAACTTCCCTGTGAATGCTTAGGCCTGGCTCCTGTCAGTCCCTCTGGCTTTCTCCAACCTACAACAACAACAACTACAACAACAACAACAACAATAAGAGCTACCAGTAGAGGCTTGGCTTTTTCTGGGCTGCAGAGAGCCTGAGGGCAGGCAAGTCAGAGGACTCCCTTCTGATCTTTGGCTCTGTGAATGTGGACAGGTTGAGGACTAGAATCTCTAAGCAGGAGGAGAGGCCCAGCAGAGTGAGCTGGTTGTGGTCATTCTCCTTGCCCAGAAAACTCTGTACCTAAAGCAGCTGCCTCAGTTTCCCAAGCAGAACTTGGGATCCAAAATGAAGAGAGGGAAGGGGTGGCCACCAACAATCACTTCTAGGAAAGTGAGTTCTGACACCAAAGAAGAGCTACTAGCCCAAAGTGAGTGGCAGAAAGGGCTGGCTCTGGAGTTGGCATCTTCTTAAGCTCAGTGAAACCTGAGCCTAAAGCTGTGAGTGGTCTCCGCACAGCCAGCCCGCTCAACAGGAGTGCCACAGCAGCCAGAGCCCTTTCACAGCAGCCACCGAAGTCAATGTCAGGAAAAGGGGTGTGGAGAACAAATACCCTGAAAACCGTTAGAACCCAAATAGGCACCTATTGAGACCTCTGACCTCCAGAAGCCTCCATTACCCTGCCCAGGGCTGGTGCCTCTATCCCGGCAGGCCAGACAAAGGCAAACAGTGACAGTCTTTGGCTGTGCTGGACCAGGGATCACAGGCCTGCCATATGTCAGAACCTCTCTCCCTTCTTTTCCCTTCTTCTGAGCCCTGCACTCTGAAAGGTGAGAAAGCCTGCTTTCCTCAGCAGGAAGAATCCACCAAGGAAGTTAGGTCCTCCCGAGCCTGACCGGGCTAGGTCTTGTCAAGTCACCCTACACGTGGGGTTACTCTGGTGTTAGGGAACACCTCCCTCTTTGCTGCTTATTACTGAAATCTTCTCTGTCGTGGAGGCACTATGGCTCCCAAATAAATGCTATAAGATGCAAATGGCAAAGAAGGGCACTACATCAGCTCAACAAGACTTGTCTCACACCCACAGTCTGAAGAGAATGAGCGGGAAGGGGGGGAGGAGTGGTCGAGAGGATGCGGCGGCACCACCTGCCAGAGCGCTCAGTCTCCTTCCAGCCCTACACCTGGGAGATGCTGTTGGCCAGGCGGAAAGACATTCTTTTTGCTCTTTCATTCTCCTGAAAGAAAAAGAAAATTTCGGAATTAGAATAGCCTTCAGAAATGTAGGATTTATTAATGTAAAAAGGCTGTAAGTGTCCAGATTGGCATTCCCCAGCACCAAAGTGCTTTTTCCTACCCTGGGAACACAACAGAAATCTCACTGAAGGTGCTAAACACTGTGTGCGAAGGACCGTAAGCCACCGCGGGAGGCTGGTCAGACCCTGGCACACGGCAGGCAGGCAGTGCACTTCAGTGGAATTCAATAGTCCTGGATTGATATTTCAGGTCTGCACAGGCCGGAGGCACTCTCTCTGCTGCAAGCACCACCTCTCCTTCTTCCTCTATGCCAAGGGCCTGGGGAGGTCCCCTCCTTGACCCCAAACCCAGTCTCTGAGACCAGGCACTTCTCTTAGGGGCATCACGGTTTAGAATAACCAGCACTGAGCAGGGGGTCAAGACACCTCAGTACTCACGCTGGTTCTGCCAT
Source organism: Macrotus californicus (assembly GCA_007922815.1). Lineage (NCBI taxonomy): Eukaryota > Metazoa > Chordata > Mammalia > Chiroptera > Phyllostomidae > Macrotus > Macrotus californicus. Next base: position 10,297 of record VMDR010001069.1, read on the forward strand.
TACTTTACTGAGTGGCCCTGAGGAAGTACATCCGCCTCTGAATTTGAACCTCAGGGGTAATCGGATTTGATGAGCCCTGCACTGCCCTGCCCTGCCTTCCTCTTAGGCTAAGGGACTGGAAATGAGGGTTCATTGTCACCACTCTCTTGTGCCACCTGCGCGGCTTCACTCTAGGCGCTCTTGTACATGTTGCCGAGGTGCCCGTGCCTGCCCAATCACCCACCCACCTGCCTGCCAGCCAGCAGCAACTCTTTACCATGTGTCGCCGCCGCCTCTTGGGTTGGATGCCCTCCTGCATGTAGGTGGGCCACGGGAAGCCCTGGGGAGTAGAACACCCACTCTCGCTAGACACCTCCTCGGAGTCTGAGTCCTCCTGCCTTGGCTGGGCGAACTGTTTCTCTGGGTAGATCTCCTTCAACCAGCCCTCAAAGAATACTTCCAGGCAGCGGCCGGCCTCTGCAACCTCGGAGTCAGGCTGAAGAGGGAGGAGAACAGGGATGGTCTGGCCTGCTTCCACCAGCCCATCTCTTCCAGGCCTCTCAAGAGCTACACTGAGACCATAAAGCCTAGCTGGGTCTCTTGGGTGACTGGAAATTTATCTTTTTCTCCTCAGGGCTCAGAATAACCAGTTTGGTACCTATTCTTACAACAGAAATGACCCTGACCATTACCCACAGAGGGTCAGTCACTAACACCCCCATCTTCCTCCTGAGTCCATGCTAAAGCCCACATGGGGGAGACAGCTTTTAAACAATTGTGACTACAGCAGACCCCAGAGGTCTACTCCTAAGTCCTCAAAGCAGCCCAGGACCAAACCTGATACCCCACCCACATGACAATCTTGGGGTCACTGGGAAATAGAGGAGAGGTAAAACAAGCAAAACATATATAAACATACATAATTGAACTTAGCACAATTCCAGAACATGAGGCGCACGTCTGACACCACCTCCTCTGGGGTAGTATAGTGAGCTGGATCCTTCTTTTGCAGCTTCCTCCGGATAATTGACAGGTCCATGGGCCTCTTGATAATCTGGTAGTAATGCCGGGCCTGGGGGAGAAGGAAGAAAGCAGGAAAAGTGAAGATAAGAGAAAAGAAGAGATGGAGAATGCGTTGGAACAGAAATGAAAGAACATAAGAAAGACAAAGGCAGCAAGAAGGAAAGCATGGAGGAAGACGACAAAGAGAAAGGGAAAAGGAGGAATGTTTTACTTGTCAAGTCAGGTTGGATGCAGCAGCCGCTGGGGAGAGGCTGTGGCGACCCTGGCCCTGGTTGCCCGGACCACCCACAAATTAATATACTTGCAGTGGCGGTGCTCTAGCCCAGCTGGGTGCCGCCGTCATGTGCCCCCAGGCCTCGGGCCCCCTAAGCAGAAAGAACAGGAGCAGGCAGGAATAGCGAGGCCTCCCTTACCAGCGGGCTGACAGGTTCGTGGAAAGGCAGGCTGAGGCTATTGCAGCACAAGGACAGTACCAGCTTCTCACACTTCTGCAGAAATCAGAATTGGTGGTGTTACTTTGCTCGGGCCCCGCCTCAGTAAGAACTACAGACACTGCCCCGATAACCCTGAAGGGGCCAGCTCCATGCCACAGGGCTACAGCCATCACACTACAGCAGTTTAGCCTCCCAGGCCAGAAGAAAACGGCTGGCAGAGGGAAAGTCACAGCAAACTCCCCATGGGCCACACTGGCAGGCACCGCCCCAGAGAGGCACCTGGAGAAGTCTCTCATCCCCTCAGAGAGGCTGCCCCCAGGCTGGGAACCTTGCTCTCAGAGACCCCTCCCTACCTTCTGGTCAGATGTGCTCAGTCCAGGAGGGGCCCGCACCCCAGGCTGGGCATAGCGCGCATTCTCGCAGTCGTACTCCATCTCGGGCCGGGTCAGGCTGCAGCACAGGGTGCACACCCAGTCTCCCCTGCGGAGGTGGGCGAGGCCAAGTTAGGCCTCAGCACATGGCCCAGAGCTCCGTCCCCTGTCCCTATGCCCCAAGACAGGTGTGGGGGTGGGCAGAGTGACGTGAGAAACTGAGTCCCTAGCGCTGCACTGTAGGGAATGGCTTCTTAGCCACAAGCTTGAGAGAAATCCAGTAACTCAGGATTTACAGAATGCAGGAAGAAGAAGTGATGAGGGGCTGGGACAGGCATAGAGGGATAATCTGTGTGCAAGAGGGAGCTGAGAACAGAGAAGGAAAGGCAGCCAAATGAATGCTGAACATCCACCTTTCTGTGCGCTGAAGGAACACAGATGTACGACCACTAACTCACAGGCCGGCAATTCATGCAGGCTCAGAAAGGGGAGGAAGTCCACCAGAGGGAGCTCTGAGGGCCTGGCTTGAAATAATCACCCTTGGACAAGCCCCCTGCTAGACAGCTGATGGCCCTGGACTGGCCTGACTCACCCAGGGAAGCTGAGCAAGGCTGGCAAATGGCAGGAAAGGTGGTACACTTTGGGGCAGCGGTCACAGCACAGCAACTCGCCCCCATTGAGGCACACAGCACAGAAGTCCTCATTCTCTATTGGTGCCGGGGGCCCCTTCTTGGCTCCAGGGGCTCGAGGAATGAGTCTGTGTTCTTCAGGGGATGCCCCCTCCGCCTCTGGTGACTGCTGCCCGGCCAGAGAGGTAACAGTGACCTTTCTTCCTCCCAGACTCGGGGCCTGGATGGTATCAGGCAGGTTGTTCTGACTGACCTGGGAGAAGAAGGGAGTCTGAGCCATGAGAGTACAGCCCCCATAGGCTGTTGAGGGAGGGGAGGAGGGCGGGGACTGACAGGCCCTGAACACTGACTTATTCCAGGACCACCAGCCAGCCAAGCCCCAGGAATGCTGGCAGCTCACTCCTAATGTGCATCTCACAGGCCCATTATGACAGGGGACAAAGTCGGGCCAAGCTGCAGCCCTACTCAGAGACTTAGGACAGGGCCAGAGCCAGAATTCTGGCAGTAGCAAAGAGGGAGATGCCAAGGTTCAAGGCCAAGGCAAAGCAAAATGGTACCTTAATGGACATGCTGGAGGATTCGGTGCCACACTCAATGATCAGCAGGAAGCTTCCATCCTGATCATTCTTTTGTGGCTTCAACTTGAACACAGGCATCTCTCCTGAGGAGGCAGCACAGATCTTGAGCCGCTCCAGCCGCACATAGGGAATCTTGGGCTTGCTATTGTAGGGTCTATGGCAAGAGAGACACCCTTGGGTCTCAATGGGAGCCTCCTCTGGCACCCACCTCTACATAAGGCTCACCCAGGATCCCACAACTGAAGTGCTGCTCGAGATCTCCTCAGTCCAACCCTCAACAAGCCCACAGTCTGCCCTCCTGCCCAGCCCTGCCTGGCCAGGCCCTGTCAGCCTCTGGGAAGCCCTTCAGTCACAGCAAGAGGCTCCGTGAAGAGGGAGGACTGCCCAGAGCACATGCCGTGTGGTGCGACAGCATAGCATCCTCCCACCACCGTCCCAGACACCCAACCACCCAGACCCCACCTGAGGATCTAGGGGTTGAAGAAGACAGGTGCAGGCAAACTTCTGCTTCTAGTTAAGTCATCAAAGATGCTTACTTCCTGTGCCAGCCTCCCAGGACATGGATTTGAGGGAGTGGGAGAAAGAAGCTGGACCAACAGTCTGTTACCTGATGATCTGGTTCTCCTTGGTATCCAGCTCTAGGGCTCTTTGTTCAAAATTCTCATACTCTAAGGCAAAAGACAAATGTCTGTGACATATATTTATGACAACATACCCTGTGACCCACACTCATCTCTGCTACTCATACCTTCGGCCACCCACCTGTCATTCATTGTTAAATACGCTGTAATCATTCACAGTGGTGAAAACCCTACCAGGGCTCTCCTTCCTGAGAAGGGAAGAAGGCCACCTTATTTTCAAAAGATAAACACTCAGAGGCTGCCTAGGGGTGACTGTTGGGTCAAGCGCTGAGAAGCCCGCTTCTCACCTTCAAAGTGAGGTCAGAAATCACTGTTCTGCACACACTGGTGTTACCTGCTCTCGGAAGTCATTCTGTCCAGTCTCTGTCTTTTCAGCCAAGTGCTGGGATTCCAGCACTGCCTGAGAATCCAGCTCACACTCTGTGGGCAAGAGGCTCCTGGGAGCCCTGCCCTGAGTAGCGCAGTCTGTGTAGGTGAGCAGGCGGCAGTGTAGGGAGAGAGGAGAAAATGAACACATACTGAGCTCCCAACTCAGCACCAGGCACTGTCCTGGGCACTTTCCACAGTCAAGCAGGATCCAAAAAATGTAACTGCTTAAAATTCAGGGTTACATTATTATGCAGTTAAGAACCAATAATTTTTCAGTGGGTCATTCACTCAGTGTGAGGAACAAAAGGAGAATTGTTTCATTTTCATTTATTGAATACATAGGACATAGGATGACCATTACAAACTAAACACATCATCCACTGAACTGAAAAAGTCCCATAGGGTCAGCAGGCAGTTGCTCCCTAACTTCCCCACCTGCCCTCCCCTTCCCAGAAGAAAGGAACCTTGACCTAGACCCACTGAAAAGCAGTGCAGTAGATGAGAAGAGGATTCAAGATCGTCTCCACCGGTCTAAAGTCCCTTTTCCATGAGGCACAACACAAATCCACATTACTGCCAGGTGCAAGGCAAGCTCTTGTTACTACAGAGTAAATCCCCAAATGATTTCCCTGCAATCACTTGTCCCAGTAGCCTGTGAGGAAGCTAAAATTAGCCCCATTTATAGAAACAGAATCCAGCTCAGAAAGGTGAAGCATCTTCCCAGGATCAAACATAAAGAGGCAGTGCTGGTTTTCTAACTCACATCTCCCAAGTGACTCTCAAGTGAGACATGCTCTTTTCCCTAAAATAGTTTGCCAAGGCTCGCCCTTCTAGGGTGAGTTCTTCCTGTTACCCTCTACTTGCAACCCAGACGCCCGGAACGCTTTGCATGGGGAATGTTACTAGGAGGCTAAGCCCTGCGCCGTGCCTGGATCGGCCCTGGCCATGGTGAGGGAAACAGAACAGGAATCAATGTCAGTTCTGGAGGACAGACCAATAAATCAATTAATCACTGTCTGGAGGACAGAGGTGAAGTCAGCCTGAGAGAGAAGCCCTGCTCCGTCAGGCTAGACCCTGCCTGCTACCTCTACCTCACCTGGAAAAGCTGAGTGCATCTGCTCAAGTCTGTGGCCAGGATGAAAGGCAGGCTGCCTACTTGAGTCTCACCTTTTGGGTTCTGGTACTGCTGCAGAGCAATGGATGTGTTGACCACCGAGACCACAGGTGGCTTTTTCACAGAGAGGTTAATTGGTTCCTCCGGTTCTGAAGGGATAGCCAAGTCCTTAGAAACATGTAGGCCAGGGGCTGTGGGGCCTTGTCCCAAAGAGTCAGTGAAATGGGTAGAATCCTCACTTTCCATCTTTGAAAAGTAAAAGGCCAAGAAAAATTTAAAAAATCAGACATTTTTGCCATTAGCAGTCACAGAGCTGTTAGGTGAAAGCCAAGAAAAGGCCTTCAGGGGCCATCCTTTTGCCCAGTGATGAGCAGAGAAAATTGAACGACGTTTTCCCAGGACTTACCTTACACAGGGCATTTCCCACAGAGGGGTCAGCCCCATTACCAGGGCACAGGCTCCCTGCAGCTCGGCCAGAGCCAGGACTGCAGCTGGCTCCAGTTTCTGGATGCACGTCGGAAGCCGGAGGCATGCTCTGCAGAGGACAAGTCGCTAGACTTGGCACGGGCTGGGTGGGACCAGGCATCAGGCTGGGCCCAGCCTGAGAGTAATCACTCACAAGGCTCGTGATGGCCTGGGAGGAATCACTCATCAGGGTGGGCATGGACTGGGCTGTGCCACGCACAAGGCTGGGCACTGTCTGCAGGTGACTGGCTGCCAGGCTGGACACAGTCTGGTTCTGATCACTCAGCAGGCTGGACACAGTTGGGGGGCCACTCAGCAGGCTTGGTACTGCCTGGGGGGGGCCAGCTGTCAGGCTGCTCACGCTCTGGATCTGTGGCTCTAGGGCCCTCGCCAGCCTCGTAGACGACAGCTCCATCTCCAGAGTGTTGGAAAAGCCCATAATGCTCACAGAGGTGGAGTGCTGCAGGAGCAAAGACAGGACCGTCAGGCTGTTAGCTGGGGATGGTGAGAGGGGGAGGAGAGATGCAGCCCATAAGAGCTCCGCCCTTTTCTCTTCTCATAAATCCTTGTACTTCATTCTCATAGCACAGTCTGTGACACCACTCGGTTGGTGTCTGCTTGCCCTACAGACTGTAAACTCCATTAAGGCCCGGATTTTGTCTATTTTGCTCACCCTCTATATTCCTATGCCCACGAACAGTGCCTGGCTGAATAAACAAATTAATGAGCCATTTAAATCTTTTTTAAAAAACAACACTAATGCAAGACTGTTTACAAATCTTAAGCCAAATGAATAGCAGCTTAGTTTTACTAACAACTGAGTCTATGAGCTTCTCTAAAATAATGATTGCTTTTATGTTGCTAAAATTTATTAAGAACTTATTATATGCAAGGTAATTTGCTGAGTGTTTTACATACATTTCCTCATTCAATCCTCACAACAAACCCTGAAGGCCTGTGGTGAAGGCCAAAAGGAAGAACCCATGGAAACATCTAGAACAATGGCTGGCATACTGTGGGTATGTGAGCCCCAGCTGCTGCTCCCATTATTGTCACAGTTCTTGGGACCCTGATTTTACACTGGAATGAAAGCTACGAGATATTACAACAAGAGCTACTCATTTCACGCACAGGAAGAAAGAAGGGAGTTGAGAACCCCATCCAGAAAGACATCTGAGGGGTTTTTTTAATGTTATTGGAAAACTAATTTTGTAAATTTCCATTGCTTTCTGTTGTGCTCACATATGAAATACAATGGATTTTTGTATATTGACCTTCTATCCAGAGACCTAGTTAAAGTCAGTTTGGGATTTTTCTCTACACACAAATTCTGTCATCTGAGAATAGTAAGTTTTATTTCTTCCTTTCCTCACATTTGTTTTGCTCGCCTTACCCCACTAGCCCAGACCACCAGCACCAGGTTACACAGAAGTAGCTACAGTGCCCATCCTGGTCTCATCCCTCATCTCAGGAGTCCCTTCAATGCCTCAGCGCTGAATAGGACTTTTGTAGACTTAGAATCCAGATCTCTGGCACTGAAGCCACATTCTTAAGTCTGGCCCATCTGCCTCTATCTCCCTCTACCCTTCTTCCTTTCCCCTGTCTCTCCCATACTCTGTTCTTCCCTCTCTGTCTTTCTGGTACCTGCTCCTTCCTCTCTCCTGACTTCTTCTCTCCCTTCCTCTCCACTGTTTTTCTTTTTTCTTATCATCATTTTCTCTTCTCTCCTGGCCCTTTCCCCCTATTATTTTTTAGCAAAGCTTATATTTCCTATTCTTATTCTCAATTTTAAAAGATGAGCTAAGTATGCTTTATCTCTCCAAAGAAAAGTTTGTTTTTTATATGTTCCTTGGTAGCTCAATAGTCTTCAATAAAACGGGTTCAATATGCTCTATACTCTAAATCCCAAGATAAGAAAGGTGAGGAGAAGGAAGGATGGGGGGAGTGCTCAAACCAAATGAGGCAGACTAGGCAGGGAGCCCTGCCTGAGGGACTGCAGTCAGAAACCAAGGGCTATCCCAAACAGGCCCTGTGGCGTCGCCTTGTTGTCCTGGTTATGTACGACCATAGCTTCCCAATATTCTGTATCCTTATCTGTGGACAAGGTCACCCAATGATGGCTGTACTCCCTTTTGTTAGACAGCATAATCTAATTCCTGGAGCCGGATTCTTCCACCTTCTCCCCATTTGACATATATATTTAATGCAGTTCTGGGGTTCGTTTCAGCTACCAATGGCACACATGGCTCTCAGCCTCTCGGTGAGATCTTAGCGCTGAGCAGAGAGAGGACTAAAATCCCCCCGGGCCCATCCCAAGTAATAACAATCAGCACTGTATGTCACAAGATGTGCAGAAAATTAAACTGCCAAAGACAAAACTTGCCAGACTGGGGGTAGAGATCACATTTGTAGGATATCAACTCTCCTGTCCTGATTACTTATTTCTATCATGAAATGTGAGTTAATATAATTAACAGGGGAGAAGAGGGCATGCAGACTGAGCCATGGAAGAATTGTGGAAACTCTGTCACAGTTTTCTTAACCTGGACCTGATGGACCTGCTCCCATAAATACCCATGACAGTATTATAATAGTACAAGATCAGTAACATGTCCTAAGATACTGCAGACTGGACTGGTCTCTTTCGCCTCCATACCTACAGCCAATCTCAGGGAAGTCAAGGCTCTCAGGAGGTGGGGTGAAGCTCTGGCAGTGGCAACGAGAACCTAGGAAACATCCATGGGGGAATCCTGAGACAGGACTCGGAGCGAGTGGTGTGAGGAAATCAGCCCCAACTCCATTTCTACAGGCTATACAAACACAATGGCATTTCTGGAACCTATGTGTGCTCAGTATTAGTTATTTTTTGGATGCTTTATCTGTGTTTCTGGAGTGAAGGGCTATAAAATAGCAAAACAAAAGGTACTCATTGCATGTACAGGAAGAGAGGACCTCCATCCTACTCTCCTGCCAGGGTTATAGGGTGCAGAGGGGTACAGGGAGGGTCTACTTTCAGGGTCAGGAAAGCGGGCTGAGTCTCTAGGGCCTGTAAGGAAGGAAAGGACTTCTGAAGTGCACACTAGGGTTGGGAAAGGGCCTGGGAATGTGGCCACTCCTGACATTGGGTGCCTCACACACAGGAGGAGCTCACGTGTCAATGGCGACGATGCCGCCTGCCCTCTCTAGCACCCAGGATCGTTGAGAGGTCAAATGAGAAACGGTGAAAGTCTGTGGCCAGTCGTAAAGTCTGTAGAGCAATCACGGACACTTCCAAGCTGGCAGGTTCATAACAGATACCCTGATCTCATCTTTACATACGAAACCTTCGGACTTCATTGGGGAAAATGTGTATTTGAGATTTTCAAATGAAAATAACCACTTCCTGGTTCACAGAGGAAAAGAAGTCAACATGCCAGAAACATTCCCTCTGCTAATCCACTCAGAGTGCCTTTGGGGTGAGAGGGGAGACAGTCCTGAGCCTAAAGAGCCCCCCCTTCCTCCCTGACCTGGCATATTCTCACTGCCCCTAATTTTCTCTCCTCCTAAACTGTATGTTCATGTCCCTGTCCCTGTGCTCTTCTTGTCTCTTTATCTCTGTCTCCTCGTCTCTGTTTGCACTTGCTTGACCTGGGACTCCTCTGACTCACCTCATCTAGAATGTATATAATCTACCTGTCTGAACCACCTGCCTCCACAGCTTGCCTGGCCTGCTACTTGCCTGAATTGTCTGACTTTCACCCTCTTCTGCTAGTCACCTGTGCAATCTTCACCCATCTAACCTGTCTCCTGTTCCACTTATGTTCTGTTACCTCTCCCCAACCTCACCACCTGGATCTTTTTCTGGAGTTCAATCTATTACCTACTATTATTGTAATTATAGCCACATGGTGATGTCAAATATCAGAGAAATCATTGTTCTTTCATTTTATCAAGAAAGGAAATTGAGACACAGAGTAATTACCCATATTTCCCAAGCCTGTATAGGCCTAAGACTATGAATCTGAGCCTGGCCTTAAAATTTTGCTGGGTGGTCTTGATTTTGTGCTATTAGCTAGAAAGCTAGTGCCCAAGTAAGAGGGAATTGAGAAGTCAATAAACAGACACTTAGTGCACACATGCCCTGTGTTTAATATCAATTTCAGGTTCTTACAGCAAGATAATGGTGCTGGGGATAAAGTAATGCAGATAGGGTGGTGTTCCACAGAAATTCATTTTTCAGAATCTGAAACATATCTTTAAAATATTATTTTGAAAGGGAGCACTTCCGAAACACTTTACATACTACCCAGCCTTACTAAACATAGTGCACAGAGACTAATGAGACCATTTCTTCAGTGACACAAAGGAATGCTGATGAACTTCTATCCTGGGGTGGGCTGTAGATTAGTGGTGCTTTCCCTAAAGTAGGGTTTATTCCCTATGTAGGGTTTAGCTTTTCCTCCCGATTCTCACAATCTTTCACTTCCCAGGTGAAGTTTCTTGCCTTCTCCCTTGTTGTTAGCTGCCATTATAGAAGTCCTGACTCCCTGCTTCTAATCTGCTTACTGCTGTAATGTAAGAAGATGAAAAATTTCCAAAGAAAACCATACAACTAAGCTTTCTAGGTCAACAATGCTGACTGGACATCTGAGTGTGGCCTTATGATCTCATACAGAAGGCATGAAGTTTGTGACATCTGTTTTTGCTGCTGCTCCGAAGCTCTGACTGATCGCTTCTGATGTCAGGTGTTTGTTCCAGTAGTTGAAATTGTCAAAGGCTAACCATACCGTGTAAGTGTGCAGTAGGAGAAGGGACCAATGACTTGGCAGTTGTGTCTTGGAAACACATTGAAAGCCTTCACTCTGGCTGAAGGAAACAGAGAAGGAGACAAGGATAGAGGTAAATAGATTTGTGAATTAAATCCTTGGAATATTTGAGTGCGTCGACAGCTTCAGAGTAGGCAGAGCGGTTTAATAAAGTATAGTATATCTTGAAACAGCTGAATCAGATAGCTGAGGAGGGAACTAATGTTTCAGCAAGTGGTTTCACAAGCTAATTTTTAATAGTGAGGTCACTGCTTTTGACAGTGGAGGGCTAAGCTCTTGTATGAATTAGGGCGACTACTGTGGCTATAACTATGCTGATTTATGCTAACTGACCAGAGTCAAATGAGACAACTAAAGAGTGCCCAGTGCCCTGATGATCCCAGAAAGACAGAAAAGGCAAAGAGGACCCCAAAGTCTGAAATGGAAGGAAGAGGAAAGGAATAAATGGATTCCAGTAAGTCTAAAGTGAAAGCCAGGAGGAGTGGAACCCTCAAAACACCTGGAGGGTGTCAAACCTTGGCAACTCAGGAGAAATAGGCCAGAGGTTCTTTGGCCAGGCCATGATAAAGAAATTTAAGACCTACACACAAGGAGGGCCTGTTTTCTCATGGACCAGGAGACCCAAACAAAGAGCTTGAGTTTGGTCTGTGAATTAAACCAGGCTAGATTTACAGAAACAGACTTCCTACATGGAAACTAATTCAGGGAACCAGACCTGGGGAGTGTTTGACTTGATTCCTGAGCAGCACAGTGGATCTCTGTATAGTTCTACACATGCTAACACAGGCTGTGCCCTAAGAAGGCCTCACCAGGCTCTTTGTTCAGGAAAATTCTGAGCAACAGCTGCTCTCAGGGATATGCTATGAGGTTAGATCATGGCTGAGGTTGAGAACCTACGATCTGATCCATGGCAGTGGATTTGGAGACCATGAAGGCAGGATGCCTAGTGTGTCCTCACTTATGCCAGGGTTTTAAGTATGAGTTTAAGCAAGTCATTTTCCGTCTCTGGGCTTTAATTTCTTCTTCCACGGGTTGATGTGAATCTCATTGAGTTGTAAGAATGAAATTTAGAGCTCAGACATCAAAGTGCTTTAATAATGGTAACAAATGCTATTTGTATGAGTCACACTCCTTTACTCTTCTGCATTACTCTTAATAATCCGGACCACAGGAATGCCCACTTCTTCAGTAACATTTACTGAAGATACATCCCAGTCTCCTCTCAAGCCATGAACAGCACCCTGGTGGCCTCAAAGTCCTCTGTTAAAGATCTGGGGCCACATTATGAGCAGAAGAGAGATCCCTTTCACAGGTGAACCGGGTCTCAGATAGGACTCTCTGTGACACCTTCAGCCTTGACTCCATGAGAGCTTTGCATAAAGGGGTATGTATGTTTTCCAGCAGTTGACTAGTTCAGAAGTACAAAATGAAGCCATCAAAACGTCTTCCAGTGTCACGTGAGAGGTAAGAGGGTTCTGTTGTAGAGCTGGAACCATGGCTTTTCTTCAGAGCAGCTAAACCAAGACTAAGAAGCTTAGGCAACAGCTAGTGTCAGACAAATGTCAAAGTTCACTCAGAAACATCACGGTGGATTCAGGGAAGGCGGTGGGATAAAATGCTCCTAAGATTGCAAAGCTCAAGCCCCTGGAAAATCCATTCTAGAACCTTCACATCTCATTTTCAGCAGCAATCTGCTTTCACATCAGCTCACTGAGTCCCAAGTCCTAGGTACCTGTGCACAGCTGCTCTGCTGTGGTGGTGTCAAGTCAGCGAGCAGCTCGGAGCACGAGCAGGTCCTTGTGGAACACACAGAGAGGTGCCCAGGGCCATGGGTTCCCCCGGTCTGTGACCTTCAGACAGACTTCTGACTTCCCTGGCACTCAGGCCAGTACAGACTGAGGGGTGGACTGGAGGCCAAACAAAACCTCTATCAGATAAAGAAAACCAAGACCAAACTAGGCTGGCTCCTGAGACCTCTCCCCAGCAAGGCCTCAGGCTACTTCAAAGATTGTGAGGACAGGAAAATCCAGGACATGAGAGGCCAAATGGAGTCCTACCTCTCCCACTGCAGTGCACAAAGAGAGGTAATTTAACCTAGTCACTGATTACACAGCTGAGTCAGGAACCTGTGCTCTGGTCCTAACATTGCCAATAATCATCTGTGTAACTCTTAGATGGGTCACTTAACCTCTCTGTGTCTCAGTTTCCACAACTTTCAAAGGGGAGCAAGAAAGTGGCTTCCTCGTAGTATTTCTAGGATAAACAAATAGATAAAATGGAATAATTCATGTAAACATCTATGGAAAAAGTTGAAAATGCTATACAGAGTATTACCATTCATTGATAAGTGCTCAAAATGTTATTTGGTGTCCTCAAGCTTCATGCCCCCTTCACCCTGCGCCCCATTGTAGGCTTAAAGCAATGAATGCCTTAGAAAAGAAAGCCCTTTTTCTCATTTAAGAAGCTTTGTGTATAATTAGTACTCTCTCTCTCAGTTAAGTAGACCCAAAGGGTCCTCTGGGCCAGGATGACAATCCTGAGGTTCCTTTTTCCGGGAGTCCAAGCCATGAAGGAGCCTATAAAACATGTGAAAAATTCCAGGCCCTCTGGCCTCTCGACCTCTGCATGAGCCCAGGTTAATAAGGGCCAGAGCAGCTCAAGGTGAGAAGTTAGAGTTCCTAGGGCCTTCACTAACCCCACCACCAACCTGCAGCCACACAGGAGGGGAGCACCCCTTGCTGCTCAGACAGTCCTATGGGCCACCAACACTCAGTACGACTCCATGCTTGTGCCTGGCTCACCTCCTTTCCTTTCTCTGTCCTGTGTTTAGGTACAGAACTGAGACTCGTTAAACAAGCAGTGACATTTTCTGCATGGCTTCCACTACCACCTGAACACTGGCAATTCCCATGCTTCCTTCTGAACTACTGACACCTACAGCTACCTGCCTTCTGTTCATCTTCTAAAGCAGCTTCCACAGAAGAACATCAACAATTCAAAACTTGTTTCTCCTCCCAAATACGCTTTCTTCCCATGCTCACATCTCAGTGAATGGCAAACCAGGGGGCCAAAACAGACCTGGGTGTTAAGCCAAAAGACTAAGCCAAAAGACTTTCTTTCCCTCACTTCCCATTGCCGATCAGACTGAGTCCAAAAGCTCCTGTAACTGATCTCTCGAAGTCCTTGCTTCCCCTTTAGCCTTATCATTACTGATTTCATCCAACCTCTCCTATTTCTCCTCTGTACTATTTTGGTCTCCCTTACTGCAGTAAAAGTGACTTTTCTAAAATTTAATTCAAACCAGGTCCCTCCTTCCTGGAAATTCTTCATTCACTCCTCACAACCCACAAGATTGGATGCCATAGGACTTCCAACCTCTCTGGGTTCACTCCCATTCCCCAGTACACCTCATGTTCCTACCAATCAACTTATCTGAAACCCTCTCAGTGCCTGAGGCTTTCTCTCACTTCTGGAGCTTCCTACTCGCCATTCCCTTTGACTGTTCCTCTAGCCTGCCACACCTACCCCTTTCACTAGCCTAATTTCTTCAAATCTCATCTCAAAATCATGTCCTCTGGGAATCTTTTCTGAACAGTCCCTTTGCCCAGAGTTAGGTGATCTTTCTATGCACCCCAATGACTATCACAGCACTTTGTCACACTTTATCATTGTTGCTTAACTATCCCTCCCTCTAGACCGAAGCTCCAGCATGCGACTACTGACCAATGTGTGCCTGACACCTAGCAAAAATATTAGCACAGTCTGGTTGATTAATATATATTTTTGAACATTGAGTGAATAAGTGTTTGGATAGATAGGCAGTTAGCCTAAGTATAAGAATTTAAGAACCCAATATTAACCCTTTACCCTAAGAGCCACAAAGGGCCTATTTACAGCATTTCTACAGCCCCTAGGCCAAAGCATTTTGACAGGTAGAGCAGGACAGGTATAAACAAGAACCACTGATACCAGAGACCTATGCAGACTTCAAGGGTTACCAGGGATTCCCAAGTTAAGATTTCATTTTGGCCATCCCTTACTTTTCTAAACTCTCTTCTTGAGTACCATTGAGACAGACTAAACTAAGACATCCAAGGCCCTGGGGCTGTTAGGGAAACATGGGGAGGGGTAAGTACACAGGCAACTTGTGAACTGGGGCTGTAGTCCAGAGCAATGCTGCAGGGCTGAGGGTGCTGGCTGGAAGGGCACAGAACAGTTGACAGAGCTTCAGGTCCAGGCCTGAGTACGAGGCACCAGGAGGGCTGAGAGGACTGGACCAGAGAAGGCAACAGGTAATAGGAACGGGGCCAAGGCACACAGGGAGGGCTGAGTGGAGGGCATGACACAATACTGAGGTTCCAGCTAGGAGGATGACAGGGGTAAGGGGTAAAGGGCAGGGGTAAGAGTAGGATAGCTGAGGAGTAGTGGGTTAGGGTTATCACCGAGTAAATGAACACTTCCAGCAAGCAGGGAGGTAGGTGGACAGGTAGGGCTCCAGTAGCTGATCTTCAGGAGATCTCAGTGCACCTAGCTGCTCAGGACATCCCTACAGGCCAACAAATTCCATTGATTCTAATTCTAAGGCCAACTGACTTTGGGTTGTGGAGTCACAGGAAATATTTCCCTCATTTTCATCGCAGAGAGGCAAAAGTTCAGGCTTTGGATTCTGACAGACCTCATTTTAAGTCAACTGTAGCCTTGTTCCTACTAGCCATGGGGCCCTGGACCTCGGTTTCCTCAGCTATAGGATGGGGATGCCCACCTCACAGAACTGTCAGGAAGGCTGAGATAATGCTTGTGAGACACATGCACAGTTCTAGGCACAGAGTAAGTGTTCAGTAAATTGGCCCTTTCCCTTTCCAAATGAAGCTTAATGTCATTTTAAGTATATATGTGGGTGTGGAAATGGGGGTGAGAGGGACTTATGTTGCTGACTCACTAGGACAGAAGGCATGAGTCAGGGCTGCGTGACACCCAGGGGTGGAACAGCGACACTCCTCCCCCCGCCCAGTCCTCCTCATCCAGCTCCCCGGGGTCTTGGCTGGCAGTGGGTCCCGTGTGGTTAGGAACAGCAGGCTCCGTTAGTACCTTTCTCACCACATTTGTAGAGGAGTGCTGGGTGGTGCTGTCCAGTGAGGGGGCACTGTGAGGGGTTTCTTCCCCAGATGACTGGGGCAAGTTAGCAGCAGTATTCTTGTCAAGAGAGAGAGCTGGCTTTGGGCCTTCAGAAGCCGGGGGCTCATCTGTAGCCTGGAGAAGAAAATAAAACCTCAGTGGGTTTCACTGCTGAGTGCAGCAATGGTGGCGGCGGCGGCAAAGGTTAATGCCCACCCTGCACTTCCCATTAGCACCACTGTGAGCTGCCTAAAAACTGTTCAGAAAGACAGATACTCCTATCTAAATTCTTTCTAAGACTACATCCTAATAACAGTCTTAAGATAAAACCCCAACAAAGAATTCTGAACGAACTCTGTCATGTTCACCTTAGTAGTCATAACAGTTATGACTTCCATTTAGCTTGGGGTTCTCTGTCAACCCTAGGCCCTTTGCGGCCATCATGAGGATTATTCTATACCCCTTCATAGGAACCAAGCCTCAGAGGAAAACAATGAAACATGCTCTAAAGTTGTGAGTACTAAGCATAAATGTGAGACCTTATGTTCTGTAATAAAAGTGAAAGTGTATAGAGCTGCTTTGAAGATATACATGTGATTACCGACTTAGAGAAGACAGCACTATGGGGAAAGTAAGGAGTAGAGTAAGGGGCTGGAACAGGAAGCTCTGGAGAAAAATAAAAGCAAAAGTTAAGAATGAAGATGTACAAGGCAGCAAAGATCCCAGAGGTACAAACTGTACCTCTTCCATTGGCTTTTAGCTGAGAAAAGAGAGAAGCATTCACCATCCCTCTCGGGAGAGAACAGGGCCTCCTCTGTGGCATTACAGAGTCAATAGACCTGGATCCAAGACTTGGTTCTACGATTCAGTGTTCTGTGATCTCAAGGCAAACTCCTTGCCCTCTCTGACTTCCACTTCTGCATCTATGAAATGCAGACGGTAATGCCTACCTAACAACTCTGTTGATAGGGTAAATGATATCGTGTATATAAAACATACCTAGTTTAGTAGACTTGGAATAAATTTTAAGTCTATAGATGTGTAATATAAAGATGCTGCCCACAAGCACCTAGTGCATACCCTCCCTCCTCTCCTCAAGTTCTCCCTTCCCTCTGTCTGAGCTTCTCAAGTTCCCTGCAAGGAAGTGAGGTGGTTACAAAGAAAAGAGACAGCCTCCCTTCTGCCATGGCACTGGCAGGAGTCCAGTACAGATCAGAAGGTTCTAGTCAAGGCTCCTGGCATCACAGAGGAGAAGAAGGCCAAGCGAGGCCACTCTGGCGAGTACTGAGCCCACCTCTATGTTGGGACTAGGCACTATGTTCTCCACAGCTTTGCTGAGATGAGAGGTGGAGCCAAGGGCAGTCTTGAAATGTGAGGGCTGTGCTCAAGGCCACCCTAAGGTGAAGAGACTGTGTTCCTGTGCCACCCTGTGACTAGGGAGGCTGTGTTCCCTGAGTGATCCTACGATGGGGAGAATATGTGCCCCAAGGCACCCTGAGGCTCACCTGCACGGTGTCCTCCTGGCTCTGGGACTGGATGGGTGCTGGCTGCCTCACGATGTAGTTGATCTGCCCCACAATGGTTTGCTGAAGATGCTGAGGTGACTTGGTCTGACTCAGTTGCAGGCTGGGTTGTTGAGCCTGAAGGAGAAGCTCCAGGTCCTTCTGCATTTCCTCCAGCTCAAACTTGTGGTGCATTATGTCTACGTTCTGGGAACAAGCAGGCCCAGGAGAGCTCTCATGCTGACTGGAAGCCAGATGCTGGGATGGAGGTAGAGGTGGGGGTGGCTGTTGCTGGGGAGGAGGTGGCAGAGGTGGCGGAGGCGGCAGCTGCTGCTGTGGCTGCTGCTGGAAGTGGCTGAGCTTTAGCTTCTGGTGGTGGCCAAACTGGACTTGGATAGAGGGTGTCTGTAAGGTGGGCTGGGCATGAGCATCCTGCGGGGGTACGATGCACACTGGCTGGGAAGTCAGCTGATGCCCCAGGCGCTGGGATATGTTCTCTGGCTCCACAGAGGGCTGGGTTTCCAGCCAGGGCTGCAGCAGCTTTGGTGGATGAGGAGTGCAGGGCAGCTCCTTCTCCCTGGGCAGCAGGGTGGAGCACTGCAGTGACCCCAGCTGCTGGGGCACTATCTCAGAGGGCTGCCTAAAGCTGTGGGCTGGGTGTATGGTGGGTGGGGGGACCTGGCCTTTGAGGGAGGGTGAGACTGGGGAGCAGTGGGAGCAGCACACAGACGAGGAGCACAGTGCTGGAGAATGGAACTTGTGTGAGGGGTGGCTGAGAGTCTCTTGCTGAGCCACGGGGGACTGGTGGCTTTGATAGAAGGATGATGGTCCCTGTAAACCTCCATAAGCAGGGGTATCTGGCCGGGACAGTTGTCCACCTTCTGTAGTGATACAGCCTGGAAGTTTGGAATAGAGAGTGTTTCCAAAGGTAAGCTGCAGTTGGTCCCTACTTGCTACCTCCTGCTCCTAGGACCAATGGACATCATTCGGGAAATCTGTACCAGGCACAGAGATCAAGGAATTCAACCCCTGATCCCTAAGACTCAGTCCGGAATAAGACCATTAATTGAGTCTGTATGGACCAGCTTTGGGGACCTGAGACATTTAAGAAATTAGCTCTGCTTTTACTACATGCTCAGTCCTGAGTCTGTTTCCCACTAAAGAAATCATGGGCTCTTTCAAAGGGCACCCATTCTTTTTTTTTTAACAGAATAGCCCCACAGAGACTGAGACAAAAAAAAAGTCAACATTGGAGATAGGGAAGGAGTGTGCTAGAAAGTAGCAAAGAAGAAAAACTCATCCATAGGACAATGAGCAAGTCTTCAAGTACAGTCCTGGGGAACTGTTGTGTGGGGCAAACAGGGTGGAAGAGAGAGGCGAAGCCCCAACACCAGCTCCAGGGCCGGCACCAGCACTGTCCTCTGAGATCCCGGGGCCCTCCTGTGTGAGTAGATGATGTCTACTTCTAGCTCAGTTGAAAAGCTCCTTCGGCTCATTGTTTTGATGAGGCTTACTTAGGGGAAGGCTGAGCAACTTGAGGGCAGAAGGTGTTGTATTCACCTTTGGTCTCTGAGCGCTCAGAATGAGACCTGACCCAGAGCACGGGCTACCAAAGTTCTGTTGAGTTAAATCAAAGAGAAGATGGCAGCAAAATAAAATGCTAAATATCATTCATCACTCTGTCAAGTTCAAAAAACTTTCAATGAGATTAATAGCCCAGATGAAGGCAACATTTGGCCTTTAGTTTAACAAACCTACCACTAGGTTGTCAACACAGACACAAAACTACAAGTTGTCTATATTCTGCCTAAAGACTGAATGTGAGCAAATTATTGCAGCAGAAAAGAAAACTGCACAAGATCATAAATTATCTGCTTATATCTCAACTCCAGAGGATATATATGACATTCGTTTTTCTCTTCTCCTTCATCTTTTCTCTCTCTCCTCTGCTCTTGTTCTTTCTCCTCTGTCCTGTCTTTCCTCTCTTCTTTTTTTCTCTCCCCTCTTTTTCTCTTTTCTCTTTCCCTCTTCCCCCTCTCTCCCTCTCCTTGCTCTCTCTCCTCTCCCCCTGTTGCTGAGATATCTGTTTGTACCCACACACACGTACACACTCGTATAACCAGACACACAGGTGCACCTGCACTGCCACACAACATCCTGGAGAGCAGGGCCACTGTTTTAGCTCCTCTCTACCAATGAACCCAAGGTAACAGGGACATTCACGCAGAGTGGGAAACTCAGATTTCAACTGGTCCTGCTACAAAAGTCCTGCATAGCCACTGGCATTTAAGCTGTCCACAATCTCACCCATCCCCCAACCCCCAATCCCCCAAAACAGGTTTACTGAATGACCTCTGGCAGTCTCAGGGAGTGCTTTCTCTTGGGCATATGCTGACTTATCCAATAAGCTAAGCAGATGCTCTATATTCATTCCCAGCAATTATGTAAAAGCCCACAGTGTAGGCCCTGGCTCACCGAGGGAAGCCAGCTGCTTGGTCCAGAAGTTAGGCTCCCAGGTGAATCTGATACTCCAAGGGGAACCAGGATCTGTGTTACAGTTTGTCTCCAGCAATCGCTGCATCTGAAACACAATCTGACAACAGCACCAAAGTCATTTCTTTGGGCATTTGTACGTGAATGACAACTCCCTCTCCCCCATTCTTTGGACAGGTTGAAGGGCTCAAAGCCCTAGCTCTGTAACCTCAGGTCCTCTGCTATAGGCTCATTCCTTTGAACCTTAGTACCCTCATATTCCTCTCCTGCCTCATCACTACCCTACCCACCTGGAACTACCCCGCACTCCCCACGGATCCCCTTCCTCTTATTGAGGGTTCTGGAATCCCTACATTCTTATTTCTTCCAGGCCTCAAATGGTTTGTAATTCCTTTCAGGAAATCATTTGCCTGGAAGTCCTCTCAACAGTGCTCCATTCACTCTATCATATCCCACTTTACAAGCCTACGAGGGCAGACATTCTCTGAGCCCCACACTGCTGTCCTTCCACACACATGTAAAACTCCCTTCCATCCTAATCAGCTGAGCTCTCCTCCCTTATCACTTTCATCTATTTCCTATCCCTAAGTCTCCCATTTATCTAGGACTCTGGCAAAGGTCCGACTTATCCTGCCATGATCTAGTTTACGGATGATGTGCCAATCAACATCTTGGCCTCTTACTCCTTGATCTCTTTACTGTCAATCATCTTCACCTCTCTTTTCAGTTCGGACATCCTTTTCATCATCTAGGACCATTTTACCTATGAGACCATAAAATCCAGTAACCTATTACCTGATCATAACTAGTTCTCACTCTTTCAGAGCATACTCTTCAACCTCGTTGAACTCTGTAAGCCTGCCCCATCAATCCACAGGGCCAACTCAGCTTTCCATCATTTTCAGTAACGACACCACTGGTGCCCAAACTCCCTCCTCATCACCAATGCCTACCTTCATGGTAGTTCGGTCATTCCACAGCCATGTTATCTGGGGTCATTTCAGTGATCATTAACCTTGGTCCTTTTTCTTGTCAGTTCCTTTATCATCAGCTCCCTCTTCCACTGCCCTCGGGGACTCTTTAAAATCTTTACATCTCTCTTCAGTGACACTTACCCAATGCCTAACCCCCTTATTATCACCTTCAACTTCACAGAGGACAAAAGAGATGATAAAGGGCAAGCTCTCCCAAACCTGTATCCCTCCCACCTCCAAACTTAACTACATTGTACTGACCCCTTCCCATCCTCCCCTCTCACGGGAAGGGAATGCTTCCTGTGTTTAAGGTCAACCAGTGCACTCCAGACCCCAGTCTTTCTGCCTTCTCAGATGCTCACTCCAACACACAGGTCTTCTCTTTTCAACTTCAACCAAATGTGTGCAAGTGTTTTCCATATTAAAAAAAGTCTGCCTCCTTCTCAAGCCACCTTCTATTTCCCATCTTATCACTTCTGTCTCTCCTTCACCTTCTATCCTCGGGCCCCTCAATCTAGCTTTTAATTCTTTCTACTTTGCTAGAATTTCTTTCAAAAAGTCACCAGAGGCCTCCTGATTCCCAGATCCCAGGGTGTCTCTTCATTACTCACCCTCTCTCACCTACATAGCAATAACAGTGACTACTTGAAATTTGAAACTGTTAATCTTTATGTACCACATGCTCCTATTTCTCCTTAGATCTTTGCTGCTCTCTTTCCTGCACTCATCCTCTTCCTCTCTTCTCTGCTGAAAGTCATATTTCCCTGGATTCCAATTGTTCTTCTCTTCTTCCTTCACAGACTTTTCTTCCAAGGGGATACTACAGATATACCAGAGACTCCCACATCTCTATCTCTTCTGACTTCCAGACCCATCTATCAAAACAGATTTTGGATATCTCCTATTAGATGTCCTGCAGGTAGCTTAGATTCAAAGTCCTCTGCCATATGCTCATTTCCTTGAACCTTAGTATCTTCATAGCCTTCTCCTGCCTCCCCGTCCAATTATAAACCCCACCAACTTCTCTCAAAGTTCTTACTCCTTCTCCTGGGTATCACCCTCCTCCCAAGCCTAACACTTCAACATTGTCTTCAACTTCTTTCTTTTTAGCCCCCCATTTAAACCCAAATAACTTTGTTTGGGATGACCACCACACTGCTGGTGTCCAGGATCATTTCTAAATCTGTGACCTAAGACAAATAACTACAGAATTTCCCAGCTGAGTTGCCTACGGGAAGGAAGGACAATTTCACTGCAGCGTTTGATAAAAATGGCATTCACTTACTAACTCAAAAGCAGTGACTGAGGGGTTAAGAGTTCCTCTTACCAGCTCTTTGCTGAAGAGGAAAGGGACGCTGGTTTTGCTGCAGACAGCCCAGTTGATGAAATTCTGCACATGCTCGAACTGACGGTTGAGGACCATGATGCTCTGTAACTGCTGCTCCAGCTTCCGCTTCCTCTCGTTAGTAATGCCCTGGGCACAGAGAGAGAAGACAGAGTTGCTAATCCTATTCTTGGACTGAAGTCTACTTGCTCGGGAAATCTGATGGCCTTTGTGTGTCAGTGTGAACACTGATAGAATCAGGTGAGACTGCGCCTGACAGGAGGACGGCAGGACAGAGTGCTGCCACGGGCTGCTGAGGGATGGATGAAGGCTGGGAGAAAGAGTGGGTATATTTTATAGTGCAAATATGGAGCAGGCGATGAATCTCTTGGACATAACTTGATGAAGAAGGTGGGTCATTGCACGACTCTCTTCCAAGGCTATAATGCTGCATAGTCCAGGAAGGCAGCTGTCTTAGAGCCATAGCACTGATGGGAGTTTGAACTAATTTTCCAGCCCTTAATGAGCCACCCTCCCAAAGTTAGACTGGACATTTTAAGATCTAGGGAGCAGGAGAGAGCTATGGAAACTGCACATCTGAATTCCAGCCCAAGTAGCTCTGAGCCCTGGAACTAGTTTGATGTGCACCTGGTTTCTGACCTAGGGAGAGCACAGAACCCATCCACCTGATTCATCTGTCCACATATACCTCCAACTCTTCTATGAGCCCGTTGGCCTGTTTGTTCAGCTCATTCATCAGAACCATCTTGGCCATTTTGATCTGGTTCTCCACCTTCCTGTGCTGATGCTTCACCTCAAAAATCCTGTAAACAGGATGAGACATAGCAAGGTAAGCCCTTCCCTCCAGGCCTATGAGGGCCCAGAGACAGCAAACCTAAGAGCCAACAACTTGGAGGTTGCCCATTGAGATCAGGGCCCAGCATGCCAAATATAAAGGAACGAGAAACTTCCTCCACCACTTCACTCTTTGTACAACCCAGCCCACTTGATCTAAGTGGGCCAATGGCCCAAAGTTCAACCTGGTTTTCTCTAGGTAAACCTCAGGGCCACTCCCAGGTCAACCCAGCAGCTCACCAGGGCACACAGCACTAAGGGAAGGACAGAGTGAGTGAGTATGGCTATGATTTCATGCAATCTGTTGTCTTACAAAGAAGGATGCTCCACCAAACAGTGCCACGCAGTAAAAACAGCATGGGCAGAAACAGAGAGTAGACTAGGGGTTGCCAAGAACTGAGGATGTTGGGGGAATGGGGAATGACTGCTAATGTGTAGGAGTTTCTTTAGGGTGATTAAATGTTCTAAAAGTAGGCAGTAATAATGGTTGCACAAATTTATGAATACACTATGAACCACTGAATTGGACGTTTTAAAAGGGAAATTATACTGTATGTAAATTATATCTCAGTAAAGCTGTTAAAAAAATAAAAAAGAACATGGGCTTTGAAGTCACACAGACCTAGCTTCCAAACTTAGCTCAGTCACTAATTAACAAATCACCGATCCTCACCAGTAAAATGAGGTAACCCCTGACTCAAAGAATCGTAAAAATTGAACACAATAATGCACGCATGATGCCCAACTCAATGCCTGCCATATAACGAGCTCTCAGTACCTAGTAATTCCTCTTCCTCCATAAAATACCAGTGACTCAATATCACTAGTAGATTTCTACAGCAAACATTGGGGAAGGGGTAATAAAGGGCAGATTAGCACTCACTTGTTGTACCCTTAGGCTAAGCGGCACCCTTTTCCCCAGTTATCTGCCCTGTGCCCTTGTCTTAAGCACCTATCTGTGACTATTTCATGGCCACTTTCAGAAGGCAAGTACTTTGGCCCAGACTCACTCTGATCATGCTGACCTAGTTTGGTCCCATTCACTAAGTGATGACCTGAAGCCCCTTCACAGGCCCTGAGACCTCTAAGGCCAGGACATATGCCTTCTGAGACATATGTCTGTATCTACTTAATGGCATGTCCAGGATGTGAGGGAACAGAGCATTTCCCAAGCTGGCAAGGGGCTAGCCTGTGCTACCTGTCCTCAATTTGCTTTGCAGATGTCTGTAGAGCAGACTTCTTATGAGCCACCTGTGTAGTCACACTTTCCAGAAGCATCCTCTGATTCTGCAGAACTTCTTCAAGATGTCTGCACCTGGAGGAGGAGGCAGAGAAAAAGCTGAGAGCTGAGTCTTAGTCTGAGCGTGCCAGCCAAGCAAGAATCCCCACAGTGCGTGTCGCAGCCAGGCCAACGGAGGCTGGGATTGCATCTCGGAAAGTCAGCGATACTGTCGGCTCTTGGACCTTCAGTCCTTCTTCTCAGGGGCTGAAGGTTGGTTTAGGCAGGGAAAGAATTCTGATGCGCTGGAAGCCCGACACTCCCACAAGAGGGGGTCCAGAGCCCTCCCCAACCCTTTTGAGCAGCCAGCCAGCCCCACCTGTGTTCTTTGTGTTCCACCATGAGGCAGCGATGGCATGTGAGCACATCACAGGTCTCGCAGAACAGCTTGAGCACTTCCTGTGTATGTAGAGGACAGTACAAGGCGAAGTCCCCAGAACCACTACCATTCACTCCTGCCAGACAAGACGGAAAAAGCTCTACTGAGCAGCCCTCGGCCTCAGTGGACACAGGGGAGACACGGGGCTTTGAAGATAGATGGCGCAGACAGCAGAGGCCTCTCTCTGGGCCACTGAGTTTCTAGGAGCACAAGGAGGAATGCAGGCTTAGCCCAAATGGATTTGCCCAGCTGGCCAAAAATAATATACCGTCAAATCCCAGGCATTCCACCACCTACCAGGGGCCAGGAAGGTGTTTGTTACCACTGCACACAGGCCCACCTACAGAGCAATGAGTCCTCTAAAATTCAACCTAACCCCTCATCAAGCAGGACTTAGTGTGGTGGGCTGGAACCAGCTACCCAGCCTCACTGGGCTCTAGGCCAGGCCACATGGATCATTAAATCCAGTTCCTGTGGGTATGATAAAGGTAAAACTTCTCCCACAGTTCAAGGGCCTTGGGAAAAGACTTCCAAGATAGACAGACAAATGGACAAGCCTTGATGCAGGCTGATTAATTAAGGAGCTAAACAGAAGTGATAACGTGACTTGTAAATGGAGATGAAAGTAAGGAACTCAGCTACCTTCCATAACTCAAAACAATCCCTCCCTGCACCATCTGACCCACACTCACCCCCTCCCACCCAAAAGGGGAGAGCCTTGAGTGACTTATTCTATGACTATGATTCTGGAAGAGACACCTTCCCTTTGGGAAAGGCTCGGAGACTACCTCTCCCCTCTCCCCGCCCCCAGCAGGGGAACAAGGTCAGAGAGCTATTCTCTGGGGATTTTAGGCTTCAGCACTGCTTAAGGGCATGTGAGCAGGTGGGGAGAGCGAGAAGTGATACCTGGGGCTCCCTTCTGGGCCCGGGGAAAGAGCGGCCCCCCAGGCGCAGGGCCATGCCGGTGCTCTTCGGTGCAGGAGCTGCACAGCCAACGGTTGCAGTAGGTGCAGAGGATGTGTGCTGCCCTCTTCTCCTTGCACTCAGAGCAGTTCTGGAAGCAGAGGGTTCTGAAGTTACTGACAATGTCCTTATTTGGGCCCACTCTATGAGTGGTCAAAACTCTGGGGAGTCCTTCAGGGATGTTCCCCACTATTGCGGAGAGCAATCAATTCCTAGAGCTGCCTGGGAGTGATATGTGGGGGCTTGTGAAGAAAAGCAACCTTTGTGACTAAAGGAACAGTGGCCTTGGGGGCTATCAACACAAGTACTGCGCTGCAGACGAGGAGGGCCAAGTGAGTAAGGCGCACACAGCCTGAGCAGGGTGGCAGGTAGTCAATGAGCGATGCTGTGATAGAGGAGGCAGCGAGTACTACATAAGCAAAGGGAGGCTTCCAAGAGCTCAGCTGAGGAGAGGACAGGACAGGGCTCATAGAGAGGTGGCATTTGAGTTGAGTACGAAACGGCAAGAGGAGGTTTACCAGGCAGACAGGGAGGGAAAGGGAACACATGGGCAGGAAGTTCAATGTGCCTGCAGACGGGAGGAAGCCACGGATGTGGGGTACCCAGGAAGATAACAGCACACAGCCGGGAAAGACCAAGCACAGACCAGCTCTCGGGGCTGTTTCCACAACTGGGGCCAAGGGTGCCCAGTCCCCTCCTAATCCAAATGTTCATTCATTTGGGTAGCAAATACCTTGCAAGGCTGATGTAGAACATGTGGAGAAGAGATTTAGAAAAAATTAGCATGTCTGTTCCTGAGTAATATAGGCCACTAAATTGGTATTGATTCTAATAGCTTTCTCCTCACACTGGCCTCTGAAAAGTCCACAGCAGGAGGGGGAGGGAGAGGAGAAATACAAGTTTACTAATTAAACTATGAACTGAGAGTAGAGAAAATGGGTCTCTGTCTGCCTAGGACCCAGCACAGGGCCTAGCCCATGTAAGATATTCAATAAGAATTAGATACAGGAGCAAGTAAGTAAATTGACAAATGAATAAAATGTAGTGGCAAGGATACCCTAGTGGAGAAAGGAACAGGAGGGGAACCAGTCAGTAAGTAATGTGAAATTTCAGAAACTCAGTTTAAGGGTATTGGTCATTAAATACAGGCAAGATTGAAGAGGCCACTGAACCCAGGCTGGTGCCCAAGTTTCGACTCAAGGGGAGAAAAAAAGAAATAAAGCTCCATACTGATATTTTTTAGTAAGAGTTGTAGGAGAGAGAAAAATACTCCCATTTTGCTTCCCCCAACTCAAACATTTTAATTCTTTTCTGGATAGATGCACAGAAGGATGGGTGGATGGAGGATTAGGCAGATGGATAGCAGAGTAATAAGTCTGATGGAGGAATACATAGACAGACTTATGGACAGGGGCCCCACAGATTTCTAAAAAGGATCAGCTGCTTCTTTGCTTGTCCTGACTTACCCTGGCCATCTTGAATTGCCCAGCAGAAAAGCACTGCAGAAAAAAATATTCAGTTACATCGCTGGTAGGGTACACTCGCTTACACCCGGGACAGGTGATGAGCTCTGGGAAAGGGGAAAGAGCAGAGTCAGGGCAACATGGCAGATTACACATGACATAAAGCCTAGACACGAGGCTTTCTAACACTGAACACCAAGGTATGAGCCAATACCACTTGTGCGTAAATGAACTGGGTTTGAGCGCCACAGCCTGCACTTTCCATCTGGGTACTCTGAAGATGGCCATCCCACTAGGAGCCTGCCCTACAGACCTCCTTACATCCTTACTTTGCCCGGTTCTACCTTTCTTCCCCCTCTCACAAGCCCTGCTACTGCATGCCCAAACCTACTCCAGCTCTGAAAACTGGGTGCCTTCTGCTGCTCCCACTCCTCTTCCCACAGCCCCAAGAGCCCAGCTCCCATTAAGCTCCAGGGAACCAGTCTAGCCCAGGACACAGCTCCAGCCATTAAGGTTATGGGGTAGCAGAATTACTTTAATGATCTCAAAGCTAGAGTTTCCAAAAGGCCCTAACCAGAGAAAAGCAAGGTCTTCCTGCCTGCTCATCTAGGAGGTACTTTTCTCCTGCTACAGCCAGGAGAAATTCCCAGAGAAATGCAACCATCTCCAACACATTCCTCAGCATAGTGGGCTCCGGAACTATATAAGCAGCATCGGACTGCCCCCCTGGAGACAACAGCACTCTTCAAGAGTCCAAGAGTAATCAGCTCACCGGGTGCAAGGTAGTGAGCCTCCTAACCAGGACGAGGTGCCTGTGCCGAAGGATGGAAACAACACGGAAAGGGGCTGCCTGTGCCAGTACCACCCTAGTCTTCTCTTCCTCAGTATCAAAATGATAGAATGGCAGTTGCTTCAGACTTGCAGTCAGACAAATGTCAAGTCCAAACACCAGGTTTCCCACTCAGTGACCTTTGTTGGCAAGTCACTTAAACTCACTTAACTTCTCTATGCTCAGTTTCTTCATATGCAAAAGAGAAAGGGAAAACAGAAGTTGCTGTGGGAATTAAATTAGATAATACTTAAGAAAGCACATGATCCTCCATGAATGTTAATTTTGAGTTCAAGATTTCTCACATCCCATTCATGGCAATGACCTCAATTATCAACTCTCCCAGATGATGAAAATCAAATAGTCTGAGAGGTAGATTAAAAAAATGGCCACAAATTCTTCCTCTTTGTGTGTCCACGCCCTTGCAATCCTAACCATTAAAAGGCTGAGTCTGTTCTCCACCCTTCGAAGCTAGGCTGGCCTCATGATCTGCTCTGACCAAGAGAACGCAGGAAGTCACAATGGACAAGTTCCCAGCCTAACCCTCACGTGGCTTTGCATGGTTCTGCTCTTGCTCTCAAGACCTCTAAGACTGCCACATGCACAACCTCAGGTTAGACTGCTGGAAGATGGGAGGCTACGTGAGAGAGGTCTCAGTTGTCTCAGGTGTCCCACCTGAAGCCATCATAAGCCTGTTAGCTCCAATTGACCCACTAGCTGAATCCAGACACGGGCATGAGCACAGCTGAGATGAGCCAAGCCCAGCTCAACCCAGCTGAGAATCCCAGCCCAAATGCCAACCTGTAGAATCATAAAGTGTAGTAGTTTTAACCACGAAGTTTTGAAGTGGCTTATTATGAAGCAAAAACTAATTGATACACCCTGAAAAAAAGTCAAAATCCACAAAAATCATGAAAAATAATAGTTTAATACTCTTCCTCTTCTCACTCTACCCTCCCCCACCAAAAAAACTTTAAAACCTCCCCTAGCCTTCACAGAACCATGGACAGAACTGGACCTGGAATCTTCTAGATAGTCTCCTACCTGTGAAGAACAGGGGTCAGAGGTGGAGAAGGATGCTCTCCACAGGTGGCCTCATCCAGGGGAATCAGGTGACTTTTCCTCCCTTCCACCTGTCTCACCCCAGGGAGACCCTATTCATCTACGCCCAGGTCAGAAATGCTGCTCTAATCCTTGAAAATTTCCGCAAGGCTTCCAACTCCCTGGTACCAGAGGCCCACACATTAGTCATACTAACACAGCCTCATTAGCATCACAAAACAAGAGAAATAACTAAATAGATTGGAGAAGGCCTCATCACGTACCCTCTGCCTCCCTGGGCCTTAAGGCCCAAATCCTCAGCTTGGTTCCCAGGCCCCTTCCAAACTGGCCTTATCTCTGTCTAGTCACATCTCTAGCTTCACCTGACACACACCCTGTGTCCCTACTGAGCCAAATACCTCTGTTATCTCCGGAATACACCAAACCTTTGCATAATTGTTTGTAAAAGTGCTGTCCCCTCTTTCTGAAATATTCTTTCTTTCTTGTTCCCCTTTTTCAGATAAACTCCTATTCATCCTTTCAAGCCTGTTCCAAATGTTCTACCTTTGAGAAGCAGGGTTCATTTCCCTCAGGATCAGTTAATTATTCCCTCTTCTGAGTCCCTACAGCATCCTGAACATCCTTCTAGTATAACAAATATCACAGTGCATTTTATCTGTTCATATTTCTGCATACGAAAATAATCCACAATCAGTACTAAAAAGTATTGCATGATTTTTAGCAAATTGGACAATTATGTTTCTTTTGGATTTGTGTATTCCATGTGTATTCCTCACACTCACAGCCACTTAAAGCAGTAAGAAGCCATCTGGAAGTTTTCAGAGTGATGGAAAAAAAAACAGCTCTAGATGATACAGGAATCAGGTCTGACCCAGAGCAGAGGTGTGGTGCTTGGGAAAGGCTATAAACTGGGAGATGTGGGTTCCAGGCCCAGGGCTGTCACTATCTTTGTAACCTTGGGTAAGTGACTCCCTTTTTCTGAACCGTACTTTCGACATCCTTAAAATGAGTGAATTGGGAATATCAGGGAAGAATGGGCTAGCCAACCCTCTTCTTCTGCCTACTACAGCCAGGCCTCAGAAACAGTCCACTGAGCAAGATGGGAAGGCATAACTAGCAAAACAGCGACCTGGCTATCAAGTCAGCAAGTCAGGAGACAAGCCAGAGCCCAAGAGAGGCCTGGATCTGAAGGCTTGGCCCAGCTGAGCAGGGGCTGCTGCAGCAGACAGCAGAGACGGAGAATCATACAGGGGTACAAGCAGGTCCCGAGGAGACTGTGGGTCCCAGAGTGAACACGGAGGACATGTTCTCTGTGTCACAACACTTTTGTCCAGAAATTCTTATCTTTCCCCAGAAGGTCCCTAATCCCAACAAGCTGTGTCAACACTGAGCATTCTTTTAAAGAGAAGTCCCCATTTTTCAACAAGGATACCAAAACAAAATTTTTAAGACAATTGGAATATATATATAGTCCAATTGTATGTATGGGTGTGTTATATATCTAAAATTATCAAACATCTACTTATAATATTTAACATTTAGTTATTCATACCTATTTGAATCATGTATTACATAAAATATTATTTAGATGTATTGCTTTTCTATTTGAGTTATTCAAGCAATAGCCTTGAGCTTCTACTTCATACACAGGAATATCAATCCTGAAAAATGGTCAAAAGGCCACAGAACTGTCCCCAGAGGAGAAGTCGCCGGAACCAGAGGTCCCTCTGGGGCCCAGCAGCCTGGTAGAGTGGCTCTGAAATCCCATCCAAGGATGTTCAGTCAATGTGTTACAAGAGTGAGCACTTCTGGTCCGAGGAAGTGGGGGGGACAAATTATTCTTTTATCACCACTCCCTGTACCAGGCACTTTTCATGTGCCATCTCATTTAAGCATCAAACTACCTCAGAGAGGTGGGCATTGCCCCCATTTCACAGTTGGCAAAACTGAGGCTCCCAGTAGTTGTCATCCTTCAAAGGTCATATAAAGCAAGGGCAGAACTACAACTGAAACTCAAGTCTGTCTCTAAAACCCAGCCCCTTTACCACACTATGCCCCTTTCTAATTAGAGTATAAATTTTTTTAAAATGTTATTTTAATCAACTAAAAATTTCATTATAAGTAAAATATTCCATAATAATGATCAGACTTTAATGATGACATGGAACCAGCTCAGGACCTGAGAATCCAGAAAAACTGAAAGCCAGCCCCAGCTTTGCTGAAAGTTTTAAGAAATATGGTTTTTTAAAAAGGCAAGGGAAGCAGTTTTTTCTGCCTGGAGAAAATAAATCTGGGGACAGTGTCATTCTATAGACCAGTGGTTCTCAAGTTTTGTTACGTATTTGAATCACTTTAAACATCCTGATGTCCAGTCCACATCCCATATCAACTAAATCCAGTTTCAGGTGATGGGATCCAGGCATCAGTATTTTTTAAAACTCTCCAGGTGACTGCAACCAAGTGTGAGGACCAGCGCCTTAGAGAGAACACCCCTCTCCCTGGGGCTGAGACTGATATCTCTGTTCCCTGTGTCTGGCAGCTGAGAAAGGCAGGCTCACCCAGTTTTAAAGATGCTCCAGAAAGTTAAAGATTCTGAATGCAGCTGTGATGTATTTCCCCTCTGACAAGA
The DNA here is from genome assembly GCA_007922815.1 of Macrotus californicus. Classification (NCBI taxonomy): domain Eukaryota; kingdom Metazoa; phylum Chordata; class Mammalia; order Chiroptera; family Phyllostomidae; genus Macrotus; species Macrotus californicus. The sequence goes on from VMDR010001069.1 coordinate 41,572, forward strand.
ATAGCAAAGGCCAGATGCTCAACACACAGAAGGGTATCCTGATACCCAGGCACCCTGGCGGTTGGCAGTGTGACCTGGCAGACATTTTGCCTCCCCTAAGCCCCAGCTCCACTGAAGGATGGGTGAGCAGGCCTAGGGTGCAGCCTGAGGTGTGGCACCACAAGACTGTTACAGGGTTCTAGAGAGTGTGCTGAGCCCAGGACTCAGTGAGGCAGCAAGGGATGGGGGCCAAGACTGGGCAGTCTACCCTTCAGACATGAACAGCACAGCCAAGGCAACCTGTGCACCAGGGGACTGGGGTGGAGAGAAAGCCTAAGGAGGTATTGGAAAGCTAGCACTGGGTCAGCTCAGCCCACCAGGCAGGGTCCCATACACCCCAGGTGCACAAGTCTGAGCTCGGTGCTAAGCAACCAATCCTCTGAGGGTTAAGAAACCGTTCATTCTACAGCTCTTGTCCAGGGTTCCATGAAACTTTGTAGCTGGGGCCCCAGCTCTGACTCCAACAGAGCAGTGGCATCCTCTGAAGCAGCCGGATGTTCCTTTGCCAGCTCTTACCTGTAAAACCAAAGCTGGACAGACCTAGCTTTTTTCACTGCTCATCTAGACAATTCCCTTACCATAAAGCTGGTAACATGGAGGCCCAGAGAGAAGGAGGAACCTAGCTAAACACCACAGAGCCCTTGTAAAACATGGGTGGCACCCTGACCCACTGAGCAGTCCCTGATCGCCTCTGCAGCCACAGTAAGACACTCTGCCTCCCTATGCCCTGTCAGACACAGTACAAGGAGAAAAACACTCTGGTTGTACCCTCTGGTGGGCTGGCTACCCTCACTAATCATTCCTGTCCTCCCACCCATGGGCAGCCCTAGGGTCCTGGGCATCAGCTAAGACCCCCACCACACATGCTCCTGAAGCCTCCCTCTAGCCCACAGCTCAGGGCAGCATCACCTTTGAGAAATACATTGCACCCGCTCCCCAGATGCCCAGTCCCTGCTAGAAAGAAAGATCTTGATACTAAGTGACTGCTGTTCCTGCCCCTAGCTGCCAGCAGGCTTACCTGTGGCCCTTGCTGCCCTGTGATTAGAGCAACACCTGGGAGAGAAGTCAGAAGAGCGACAGGTGAGCCCACCACAGGTCCCAGAGGACGGTGCTTACCAAGTGCCCAGGAACACCCCACCCTGCATGCTGCAGCCAGCTGGGCCGCAGGGCCTAAGCCTCGGGGAGCTGGGTACTGGGAAGGGGGAAGGGTTGGGGAAGCAGCCTGGATCCTCTCCTCCTTTCTCTGATGCATCCTCAGCCAGGGCTGCATTTCTCCCGCTCACCTGCGATGCTGCTGCAAGAAAGGGCTTGGTTGACTCCTCCTGCTCCTGTTTATCTCGAAGGCTCTGCAGCAATTTTCCCAAACTGAACAGCAAGAGGGAGACCTCAAAGAGGCGACTCTCTTCCTAGCTGCAGCTCTTTCCTAATCCTCTGGGTGCCTTGGAATAGAAGCTCAGAAGGAAGGAAACGAGATTTTCAACTTTCAGGAACTAGCTCTGCCGCTCTCTGCTCAGCTCAGGAGGCCATCACTCTCAGCCTTTTAGGACTCGATCCAAAATCCTTCAGCCCTCCATGTTCCCCAAAATGACAGTGCTCATGTGTGGCTGGAACCTGTCCGGATCCGGCAGCTCATTTAAATAGAGCTCATCACAACAACAGTGTTGGTGGAGAAGTGAGTAGCTGCAGGGCCCTTGGGGACCCCCTGTTTATACGTAGGAAGAATGATGCAATCTGGGTATCAAAATAGCAATCCAGAATGGAATAACAGGCTCACGCAGCAGCGGTGCCTGCACAGCCAGAGCTCAAGTTGACACACTCTGTCAGCCCCACACTGCTGCAGCACGCAGATGCCAGGCACACACTCTCACCGCATCATTTTTAAAATCAGCAGGAGCCCGAGTTAGCCCTCCATGCCCCCAGCACTGAAGGAGGGTGGGCGGGGGGCCTTTGACAGACATTAAAATCGGTCTCCTACACACTCACCTGCTCCTGCCACTTCACCTGAAGTCCTTATCCTGTGACGTCACAGTCAGTTGCCATAGTGACCAATTGTCCGTCACAAGTGGAGGATTAGGACTTCAGATGGAGAAGACACACATTTTATGATGCACAAAGGTCCTGGGAGGTGTCCCTTGGCAGCTAACTCCACCCCGCAGGGAGTTACAGTCCTACAGGAGCAGGAAGAGAAAAGGGAAGGAAAAACAGAATCTAGTTGGAGCAAAGATATTAGAATGAGGCAAGCCTGCAAGTACAAGGGAATTACAAAAGTACAGAGTGGAGGAAAATTTCAAAAGCACAGAGGGGGAGTGGCACAGAATGCACTAGGAGATCGGCAGGAAAGTAAGCTCCTGAAGGGCCCTGAATGCTAAGCTAAGGAGCTTGGCCTTTGTCCTAAAAGCAAAGGCAGCCCAAAAAGGTTCCGGAGAGAGACAGAGCTTGGCTTTCTGATTATTCTGGTGAACTGGAGATGGCGGTAGGGAGGCAGTCAGTGTCAGGGAGGAGGCTTAGGCAGTTGAACACTAATGGGACCCTGAACAAGGGTAGAAATGGAAAGAAAGGGACAGAAGAGTCATTTCAAAGAGAACCAGTGGAATATAACTAAAACGGGATGTTGGGGGGAGTGGGGTGTGTGAGAAAAAGGAGCCAAATGGATGGGCTGTCATGAACAGAGATAGGTGACAGGTCAAACAGGGCGATTGCCAAATCCCGTCTTACCTGTGTCCTACTTTCTCTGGCCCCCACAGCCTCTCAAGATCAGGCCTCATCCTGCCTTGCTGGATCAGTGATTCACAAATCTCTTTGGTATGGGTGTGGGACCAGGAATCTATATTTTTACCCAATTTCACAAATAATTTTTCAGTATCCAGACCAGCTCTGGCTGAAGGACCAGGAATCTGGAACCAGTGGCCTGGACAACTATAGCAGCCTCCTGGCAGACCTTCCCTCACCCAGTGTTGTCCCCTCCAATCATTCTTCGGAAGCAGAATGACTTCTTAAAAATATAGCTTTGACCATATTCCACTGCCCAAAAACCTTCAATGGTCCCCCACTGTCTACAGAACAGCTTAAATCTGTTAAGAACCATCACACCGTGGCCCTAAACTTCCTTTCCAGACTCTCCACCTCTCTCCTCCGAGCAATCCTATATTCTAGCCAAAATTAACTCCCTCCTGTTCTTCCTGGCCTCTCCTCCACATGCCTCCTCCTAATACTGCCCCTACCTGTAACTCACTGCCATATTTTTCTGGCCCTGCTTGGCTCCCACACAGCCATTCCTACTTGATGTCACCCACAGGTTCAAATCCCACCCAATTTCCCCAAGAAGAGCCCCAAACAGGGGTCAGAGCACTACAACTCCCCTGTTTTTATAAATAAAGTTTTATTGAAACAGAGCCATGCCCATTCATTCCTGTATTGTTTATGGCAGGTTTTGTACTGCAGTGGCAGAGCTGAGTAGTTGTAACAGCAGCTGTATGACCCACAAAGCCACAAATATTTACTATCTAGCCCCTTAACAAAAAAGTTTGCTGACCCCTGGCCTGAAGCAATAACTACTTAAACAGTTCTAGTCTCACCCTTTGGGGTTCAAATCTGGTAATGGAGATCCTGCTTAATACCAAGTTAACCACATCCCTATATGCTCTCGTTGTGATAACTGGGTCACATTTGAGCTGGACCTTCAGTTTTTGGTAGGATGTTCATAATAAGGAAAGGGAATTTCGGGAGGAGGAAACATCATAAACCAAGGATTTCAGATGTCAGAATGTGGGGCCTCGTGGGGAAAGAGTGGTAAAGCTAGGTCATATAGAGGAACGACAGGAGATGAGGCTCTAAAATTAGTTTGGGGTCAGATTGGGAAAAGCCTGGAAGGCCACGCTAAGTTTCTGTAAGCAACTGGGGACCTTGAAGTAGCTAGAAAAGCAGGCCCAGAATAGGAGAGAGTGATCAGGGTTAAAGCTAGAGGATTTGGAAGAAGAACCAACAGAGGAAATAGGTGAGATGTATCAGGCCAGGGGATCCAGGACTGTGGGGCAGGGGCAGGCAGCAGATCTGAGCCAAGAGTCAGAATCCGGGCATGAAGGACAAATGACAGGCTGAGAGGGGACATGAAGAGTCTAGAGCCTTCAGACCCCATGCTCCTCGGAACCACCCAACTGTGACACACACTTTCTGTGCCAAAGAAGAACCCATGGTAGAAGGCAGAAAGTACAGGCAGGATGAATCCGGGCTCATTTCATCTGACAGAGTGGCACCTCTATCCCTTTTCACTCTCAAGAGTCAGTCCAAGGACTGATGCACTGGCACACTCCATGCAAAGCCACTGTCTCCCTTCCAGCTGGGCCTGGACAGAGAGAGAGTGGGAGAACCAAGGGCAGCAGAGTTCCTACTCTAGGTCTGCAGTGCCTGTTGGCCCTCAACCCCAGGTAAGCCATGAATTGGCAGGCAAGGGAGCTGGACATTTTTTTCTGGTTCCTTATGTGACCAATTATGTGACATTCAGCAGGATTCTAGGCCTTTCTGGAATCACAATGCCCCATTTATGCAGAGAGAGGTTAAAGATAAGCTCCAAGGTCATTCCTGCCCTCTATCCTCCACAGCATGTTATGACTGTTCTCCCTTGAATAAGAGAGTCCCAGCAAACAAGAGACCCTGTCACAACCTGTCCTTCAATCACAGCTACCAAGAACTCCCTCCCTCAGCAATTCTGTTCTAGCTATAGCCCTCCCCCAAAACACAGCCCGCCTACTTTATTAGCAAGGGAACTGCTCTCCCAGTAACGAGTACTGTTCTGAGGTGCACAGTGCTATTCCCAGTGCCCTAGAGAGCCAATTAAGTTGAGGAAACTGTTCATGAACTAAGAAGCCATCCTGCAGATAGGGTTCCGGAGCTCCAGCTTCTGCACCTGCTTGTACACCTAGCTCAGCCCAGCTCAGCAGCCTGACCTCCACCTGGGGGCACTTGGGTCACTACCCACAACAGGCCCCACAACAGTTGGACACTCTTTAGCACTTGCAATAAGCAAATAGCAGTCACCTTGCCTGCCAGGCCCCTGTAACTGATATATCACCCCACACCCACCTCCCACCCTCTCCCCAGGCCATTAGAGCCCCTCCAGCTGAGCTGCTCATTAGGATAAGCGCCATTTCCCACTCTGACTCTGAGGTTGTAGCATCTTGCATCAGTTAACTCTCTTTGGATCTTCCCAAAGCCCCAGCTCCTGCCCACTGAGGAACAGAGATTGCTCCTCCTTTCAGCATTTGTAATTTACAAGGGAAACACTGTCACCCATCACTAGCTTTAGGAAGCATGAGGCTATGGTGGTTACTTGGTGTTCTTAGAGCTCTTCAGGTCCAGCTCTGAAAGCCAGAAAAGGCCCAGGATCTCCAGGTCAGTTTGGTGCTATAGTCCAGACAGAGCTCCAGGGGCCACGATTGCCAGACTCTGGCCACATCTTTACCTTATCGCCCTCACTGACAATGGGAAATCTGAGATAACTTAAACAAGTAGATTCTTGCATTTTGATCTCAGAATCGAACGAAGTCTCCAAGCTAGGACTTGTCTTTTAGTAGACTTGAAGAGAAAGAATAATGTTCCTTTTACTTTTATGGGGAAGGTAATGCCCAATTAATTGCCGTTTCTCCCCTAAAACAGTAAATAGAGCCATAGGCACCCTGAGAATTTTGAAAACAGATCCAGCACTTAGTAAATGTCAGTTTCAGGCAGGCCAGCTCCCTCCAGAGCTTGTAACATTTATTTCAATTATCACTTTGGGACTCAATGGCCAACTTTCCAGACAGAATTTGACCTGGACCATTTCAATTAGGTTTAAAATTACATAGTCCTAAGCAGGCATTTTCATTGACTGAGTAAATCCATTTCCAATATCCAGCCTTCCTGCACAGAGCCTCTAGCTCCAGATAGCCCACTGCATGTGCTCAGCACACTACTGCCTTTGCTCTGGTCCCCATCACTAGCTTTGGAAGACCTTGCCCAGCTGGTCTCTTAGATCTGATGCAGTCCCATTTCCTAGTGTGATGGAGTTACTGAGGAGAATCTCAGCTAGGCTGTGGCTGCATTAATTAAAGATTTGCACCTGATGACTCAGGCTGCAGGGTTGGTTCTTTCCTCAAGGATTCTCCATGGAATTTCCCCATCAGTTCAGTGACTCCGGTGAGCATGCAATCTCCCCGAGCAAAGTGCTGCAGTGCAGATCACAAGCTTTGAGGACAAGTGAACTTGAATTCGACCTGATCTGACAATCTGCTACCTTCTCCCATATTTTACCTTTGAAGACCCCAGATTGGCAGAAATAGGATAAACCTTTTAGCAAGTCTATGCTCCTCCTCTGCTGGGTAAAGTGGCCTTGCTAAAAGCTCTTTCCAAAAAACCAAAGTCCCAAAGCATGGCTTCCAAAATTATGGACCAGAAATCTAAGTTCAGGCATTGGGTGTCTCCCTAGACTTACCAGAGATAGGTAACAGCTCCGCTTTTCATCGGACAGTTCATTCGGGTACCATTCTTTTAGTCCCTTAGAAAACATTCAGTAAGCAACTGGTATCCACCAGTCCTGGTGCATGAAGAACCTTCCAGAGGTACAGTTCCTTTACCTGAACTTGAAACAATCTTCTCTTCACATCCCTGCCACACTGTACGATTATCATCTGTGTAGGTATCTGCCCTATGAGTTCATTTTCATCTCTGTCCCCTAAATGTCTTAGAACCTAGTACACAAAAGTCAATAAATACTTGTGAAGGAGTCAGACATATAAACCAACAAATACCACACATGATAGGGTCCTAATATCTCCAAGTGGTAAAGGAAGATCATTCCACTCTTCACCTATAAATGCAAATATGGAAGGTAACAATGGCTTAGCCAGACCACAGGACATATAAAAAATATAGCCTGCCACATATTCAAGAAATTGCCTTTCTAGTTCCAAAACAAGCCTATTTTCACCTAATAGATTTTTTTCCCATTTCAGTTTTACAAATTCTAAATAGTAGTATTTTTTCACATTTCTTGGCCTCTTACTATATCCTCAGCATAGCACAGAATGTTTCATGTGAATGTCCCCATTCAATCTTCGTAACGATCCTGAGTTAAGCACCACCATCATCATCCCCATTTTACAGGCAAGAGAGCTTGCCCAAGAGACACAACTATTTAGTAGTAGGCATATTAGGACTCACACTCCGATGCCCAGGTATACTGATGCCAAAGCTTATGATTTTGGTCTCCACTGCTCTTAGAAAATTTGGCAAACACATTACGATTCTGATGATTGTCATTAGTACAAACTTATTTTTCTGATTTTAGAGTCAAACAAAGCCTTGAGACATGCACACTAGTTTATGTTTAAAATCTTAGGTGAGATCAAAGACCCATACATAAGACCCAAAACTTATAAAACTCTTAGAAGAAAACAAAGTAAAAAGTTTCATTTATGGCATTAGATTTGATCATGACTTTCTGTATATGAAAGTAAAAACACTGGCAAGAAATGAAAAAATAGAAAAGTTGGACTTCATCAAAATTAAAAACTTTTACACATCAAAGGGCACTATCAAGACACCGCAAAGAACAGGAGAAAATACAAGCAAATCATTTATCTGACAAGGGACTGATACCCAGAATGTACAAAGAACTCCTACAACTCAACAACTACAAAACAGCCACCTGATTTTAAAATGAGCAAAACTAAAACTATACCACTAAACAGTAACTCCCCATTTCTCCCTCCTCCCAGGCCCTGGCAACTACCACTCTGGTTTTTGTTTCTGTGAATGTGACCACTCTAGGTACCTCGTGTAAGTCGAGTCATAGAGAGAGAGAGAGAGAGAGAGAGTGTGTGTGTGTGTGTGTTTTGTGACTGGCTTATTTCATTTAGCACAACGTGCTCAAGATTCACTCTTGTTGTAGTATGTCAGAATTTCCTTCCTTGTTAAGGCTGAATGATACAATATCCGATTGTATGTATATACCACGTTTTTTTACCCACTCACCTATCAGGTTACTTCCATCTATTGGCTATGGCAAATAATGCCGTAATGAGCATGGGTATACAAATATCTCTTTGAGCCCCTACTTTTAATTGCTTTGGGTATAGACCCAAAAGTGGAATTTCCAGATCATATGGTAATTCTACCTTTACATTTTTTTAGGAAATACCATACTGTTTTCCACAGAGGCTACACCATTTTATACTCCCACCAACAGTGCACAAGGATGCCAGTTTCTCCACATCCTCACCAACACATTCTTTTCTTTTTTTTTTTAGTAGTAGTTAATGGATGTGAAGTGGTATTTCACTGTGGTTTTGATTTATATTTCCCTAAGATTAGTGATATAAGAATCTTTTCACATGTCTAATGGTCATTTGTTTATCCTGTTTGGAGAAATGCCTATTCAAGTCCTTTGCCATTTTTAACTAGGTTGTTCATTTTTTACTGTTGAGATGTAGGAGTTCTTTATATATCCTGGATATTAACCCAACAGTGCTAGAACTTTTAAGATATATTTAAGATTTACCATATTTATAAATTTAATTTATTGGGTTTCTAAGAGTTCTTAAGCTTATTGGTAACAAGTTAAGTTATTAACAATAAACAGTAAGTAAGCTTATGGCTAGACAATTGCATTACTTTAAAAGAAAATACATTTAATTTATAAAAGCAAATATTAACTAAGTTTGTAAATACACTCAAATATTAATGAAAGGCCCTTAAAAATGACTGTTAAAATTTGCCACATTTATAAACAGAACAGTATTTATAAGCTAAAACCAAAAGTTTAAGGAAGAACAAAGTTTAAGTTATAAGTTTAAAAATCAGATATGAATTTAAAAATTCAAAGTAGACCATAAGTTCTCTGTGCTCCAAACTCTTCACAGAGACTCAGAGAGGTTAGAGAGCCTGCCTAAGAGTTTAGAGGGCTCAAAATTCAGATCACAAGACAAATGCAAAGTTATACTGCCTCAAAGAAAACCTAGACTTGTGTTCAAATCACCTTGAAAATACTACCAACTAAGACACACACACAAAAGATAATGTTTCTAAATGCCATCAACTTATTTACTTTCTCATCCTATTAAGTTCATTCAATGAATATTCCTTGTACCACTACCAGGTGCCCAGTGCTGCCATACTTAAATGAAGGGCCCTGGTTCCTGTCTCCAAGGACTTTGGGTTCTCACAGACGGTTTCCTAGGAAACCTGACATTCAAAGGCAAGGCACAGGCTCCTCCTCCCTGCCTGGCAGCAGCTTAGATGGTGAATAGTTCACTAGTCAGTGTGTCTGTTCAAAATCTGTTTCTGACCACCCCTAGGGAGCCCAGCCCGTATCTCCCTGCCTCAGAAGTCTGGTGGCCCAGGACACATCCTCTCCATCCGGGGAGTCCGTCAAACCTGGGATTAAAACCTTCCCCAGTTTCTTAGTCTGCCACCAATGTAAGGAAATCCCAAACATGAAAAGTCCCAGCTTACAAAACAGATATATCAGGCATCAAGAGGACTTGCTTTGTCTCACAGATTCCTCACAGAGTTGCTTTCAGCAATGAGTGTCCCTTGGGCACTTAAATTCTGATTCTTTCTACACCTAAAATTCAGATCCTATGAAACAGGAATGACCTGTTACACAGGAGGTGAACCTGTGCTGCTTTTGTACTTACCATCTGGGACAGTCCCGTGAGCCTTGGCGACCTGTCTTAGCTCCTGCATCAAGCCCTGAAAGCAATCTTTACAGAGCAAATGCTGGCAGGGTAGGAGCCAGGCACCCACATACTGCAGGTTCTGTTGGCACAACGAGCAAGTCAGTACCTTGGCCTCTATCTGTCCACTCCTGTGTTTCTGGTCAACTAGTGGCAGCTCCATAAAGCTCACACCCATATCCATGCCCATGCCTGTGCCTGGGACTGGGGCTTTTCCACTGATATCCTCAGGCGTGAAGCAGCGTGTAGAGCGAGCAAGCTCCACTCCCTGTAAGTGAAGCACAAAGCAGAGTGATTGTCCCTGGTCAAGTAGCTCACTTGGTTAGAACATCATCCCAAAATGCTAAGGTCCTGGGATTGATCCCCAGTAGAGCACATAAGAAATCAACCAATGAATGCATAAATAAGTTGAACAACAAATCAGTATCTCCCCCTGCTTCTCTCTCTCTCTAAAAATCAATATTAAAAAAAAAAAAAAAAAGACTGGTTTACTTCTTTTGGAAAGGGGATATTCCAGGACAGGCCAGGGAGGACTCGGAGACCAAAGCCTCAGAAGCCTAGATAGACCACGTTCCTCCCCAGAACTGGAGCTCAGGCCCTACAGCAGGTCACAGCCTCAGCCCCTCACTTGGGCCCAAAGAGAGAGCCCAGCATCTTTGCTAGGAAAACAAGGTCTTGAGGGGTCTGCTAAGTTGTGTGTTTCTTACAGGGTTTGTTTGCCTTCAAAAGTGTCCCAGATCTACTTGTGCCTCTTTATTAGTAGACAAGCTTGATCCAAGATTTCATTTTGGAAAAAAGAAGGAAATTCATTAAATGCCAAGTTTATGCCTGGTGCTTTATATACTGTATCTCAATCCACACAGCTACCCTTGGAAATAGAGATTATGATACTTCTACAAATGATATACCAAAACCACAAGGGGCAGGCTGAGGATACTGGGGCTCAGAGAGGTTGGGGAGCTGCACGACAGATGGTAAATAGCAGAGTTCAAATTCAAATTCAAACCCAGGTCAGTGTGATTACGAACTCCACTCTTAACTACTGAAATGTCTGCAAGCTGAGGTCTACACACATACTTTCATGAGTTCTCTCCAAAATTTTTTTTTAAATTAGTGTCTCATTCTGGTATGAGTTTTTTAAAGTATAAATATTCTGGATCATCTGCATACCCATGAACACAAGATGGAAGAGTTTAGGATCTAGTTCGCCCCAAGCAGTGTTACTTTATCTCAGGCTGGTGAGAAGAGAAAGGAGCAGTCTTAATGTGTAAAGGATGCATTCTCGACACATGAAGTCTAAATGACATTGGGCACACAATGACGAATGTGTCATAGTACATACTTGGAGTGGACGGAGGAGGTGGGGAAAACGGGCCATCATCATTGGGGTGGGGGTGGCAGGTAAGTGTGCCAAACGCAGCCACAACAGGGAGCACATTTAAGTTACAGTGGCAGTGAACTTTAGCAACACATCATCTGCAAATGAAGTTGATATTGTTAATTGGATTGTCTTGTTTTTTTTATAATTTGTAAACTATATTGTTTTATTATTGTATAAGAACAAAGGGAGTGTACCTAATTTTATCTTTGTACTTTTTTATGAAACAAAACAAAAATCATTTAATTCAAATCTGGAGCTCTGCAATTGTGCACACTTATCTGAGAGAACTTTCACTTCGGTCCACAGACTTTGGGAGCCAAGACCACTAAGGACAAAGGGCGATGGGGCTGGGAGAGGCCAGGCGGCTTGGAGGCCCAGCAAGACGCCACTAAATAAAGTAATGGGTAGATTTTCAGCTCCAACTCATTATGGGGCTCTAAGGGCAGGTATTTCCCAAAGAGCAGCCATAGTAGCAGCCCCAGTGGACGTGAGGGCAGTCTCTCTTGGAAGGTTTAAATGGCTGAGTTTATTTCGTTAGACTTTGAGAAGATCAAACTTTTTGGTTTTAGAACCCCTGAACATTTTTAAATTACTGAAGACCCCAAAGAGATTTTGTTTATGTGGGTTATAGCTATTGCTATTTACCATGATGTATAAGACCGAGATAATTTTAAATATTAATTCATTGAAATAACAATAAACATATTACATGTCAACATGAGTAATATACTATGAAAAAAGAACAGTTTTCAAAAAATAAATTTAGTGAGAAGAGTGACATTGTTTTTCCTTCTCGCAAACCTCATTAAAGCCTGGCTTACTAGAAGACAGCTGGATGTCCATACCTGCTTCTGCAGTCCATCTGTTATGTTGTTTTTACCATATATGAAGAAAATCTAGCTTCACACAGCTACACAGTTAAAAAATAGGAATATTTCAATATGGATATTCCAATATTTCAATTGTGGATATTCTTCTTTGATACTATAGGAAAATTCAACAAGGAGTAATGTCTTAAAGATTAGTTGTAACGTGGAATCTGAAACTACATTAATGAACTTTTCTTACTCTGGTATATTCAGTTCCCCTGGTCTGTTTTGCACTATAAACTGCTCTTTCACGCAGGCATACTTTTATAACACCAACCACTGGTCATTTGGAAAATATTGGTTCAACAACTTACGCAGATGCTCCAAATATTCACGTTTCATCATACAAGAACAAAAGAAAATCACACCCTTTAGTCTCTAATCTCAATGGAAAATTCTTCAACTATTATAAAGTTGTCAAATTCATAGAAGCAGCTATAACTTTACCAGAATTCTAATTTTTGCCTGAAAACTCAAATTTTGTCATCGGCAACAAATACTGCCAGCTTTTCCCTTGAAGTGACAGGCTCACTTCATCTTCGAGAAAACATCCACCAGATTCCCAAGCCTGGAGAACCAGTTTGTTAGTTGTTCTTTCAGGTCAAACTGGTATGCTACGCCCCCCCACCAGAAAGGCTAGTTCAGCTTGCGACCCAAGTAGTAGCACAAGCAGCAGAAGTGCTTTTTGCACACTTCCAATTTCTTCACACAGAACAGTAAAAAGACATGTATTCAAGGACTGAAACTTAACAAAATTATTTCCTGCTACAGCTCACACATTCTGAAGTGAAACTGGCTTTTTGCTTTTGTTTCTTTCCTCTTTGATGCGAATGCATGGCAGTGGTACAATGACTTGTATCAGCAGTTTTACACACAGTCTCTGGCCTTTGCTTTGGCACCATCAATGCAAACATCATCCTGGTGACAGGGCAAATAACATCTTCATATTATGATGGAAACTTCTGACCTTCTGGACCCCCTGAAAGAGTCTCTAGGACTCACAGGTCTATGGACCACACTTTGAAAACTGCTGTATTAGACTTTGAATAACAGTTCTGGGAAAAGCAGAGGTGGCATGGCTTTCCAACACTAGTGGGCTCTACACAGAGTAAAAATATAAGGAAATAAGTATTTAATTCCAGTCTTAGAAAAGCAATTGAAGTAACTCTTTGAAGACAAAGATTAAATTAAAGGCACGGCCAACCAATGAGTCTGTGATTTAGGGGAAATGGGTGAGGGTCAAATGACTCATTTCCTACCCCCTTCTCTGGCTACTTTTCACCATAGCTGAGATCTTCCCTCTCCTTCCTATTTCCCCTGACCTGGAAAGTGCAGAGGACAGAAAGGAGCAGAATGTACGTAAGCCAAGGGTAGCAAACTCAAATACCTACAGAGCCAGGCATATTCACCTAAAAGAATGTGGGTCAGTGTTGACAAACCTTAGTTTTTCAGAACCCCAGAAATTCAGACTTTTATTTAAATTTTAAAACATTGGCAACTGAATTAAAAGGCATAAGAGAACAGCATGAATAAAAAAAAATACATATCAGCAATTATCTTGCGACTTCTGCTTTAAGTCATGGAGAAACCTGGACTAAATGAAAGAAGTTGGCAGGATGGGAAACCCACCTCCTCCTGTTACCCCACACTTGGGGGTCTGAGAGCAGGGAGACGTTTCCTGGTTTCTGTTCCTTGCCAAGGAATGACACAACAAGTCATTCCACAACTTACTGGGAGTAAGAATTTCAAAGACCGTTTGCATGGCTAGTGCACAACAAACTACTAAAATGGACTCATTTTAGGAAGGAAATGGGAGAAACACTAGATAATGGCACAGCATCCAGGGGATGCTAGGCTGTGACGGTGATACATTATCAATTTCCTTACTTGTTTACTGTTTTAGACACAGTCCTACAGTAGGACTTCATCTTTCTTACTCCCACTATACCTGCCCCCGACTGCCTGGCATATATATATGGTGCCTGAACATAGCAAGCACTCAATAAATATTTCTAAAATGAATGAATGAATCTCAGTTATTTTTCATTATACAGACAAGAAAATTAAGATTCAAAGAGAATATGCTGTTTGTTCAATATCACCCAGAGGTAGGAAATAAACCCAAGTTTCTGTGTTCTTTCCACTAATTTTATCATCTGAAATGAAGTTAACACCCAAATATTTAAGCTCCTCTTTGGTATTGGTGTATAAACTGCTCTCAAGGACCCTAGAATTCCTCTCTTCACATGCCACTATTCTGAGTTCAGTGGCAGCAGGGTTTTCCATCCTAGCTGCCAACAAAGCTTCTAGGAATGCACTTGCCATGTAGCACAATGAGATTATTTTTTTTTTAAATCTATCCAGCCCAGAAAGGAAAGACTCCCACAAATTCCTAATCCTCAAATTAGATTATTTTTACGTGGTGCGGAAGAAAACCCTGTGAGCCTATGGATTTTCCCCTAGATGCCATATTGCCATTTATCAAAAACTACTGATAAAAAAACAACCTGAATCTGGTGTAGCTGAAATTGGAAACTACGCACACTGCTGACATATACATTGATACAATCCATTTAGAAAAAATATATAGCAACATAACACGAATCATAAAAATGTTTGTACCCTATAATCCAGCAATCTCTCTCCTGGGAATTTATTCTAGACAAGTTATTCAATAGAAGAAAAAACTATATATACACACAGATATTCAGTGTATCATGTCTCTAATAGCAAAGAACACATCAAGAAAAAAATGAAAACAAAATACACGAGAAAATGGCTTAGTAAGTTATAGTACATGCTAAAGATAAATTACTCTTTAGCTGTTAAAAACAGTAATCATGAAGACTGGGCAGTGACACAGAAAAATGTCACACTATTGAATGAAAAGCAGAACACAGATTTGTGTACTGTGATCGTCAGTGTTGCAGACAGCGACGTCTGCACGTAGATGAGAGCTGAAAGGTAATACTCAGACATGAAACAGCACTGCAGGGTGTTATGATTTGAGATGTTTATACTTATGTTTTATCCTCAATTTTTTAAAAATGTTTTACTGTCTTTTCTATTACAAAACAAATTTTTTAATTCTTTCGGAAACAAAAGAAATTCAGATTTCTAAGTTTTTCTCTAGCTCTCACTTAGAACAGATTTCTGGCTCTTCCCATCTTAAGTTCACAATCCTCTACTTCACAGGTGGCAAACACAAGGCCCACGGGCCCAACCTGGCCCTCCATCTTGTTTCTCCAGCCTGGCACCTTGTTTCTACCCGGCAGCAGCACCAAGCTCTCGGTTAACTGTTAAGGAGTAGTTACATTTACACAGTCCTAAAATTACCTTCAGCCCTTTGAGAGCACCTGCAAGGCTGATGTGGTCCCCAGTGAAAATGAGTTTGACACCCTTGCTCTACTTGAAATGGGAAAGCAACATAGTATTTCCAAATGTCCAAATCTAAAGATGAAGAGCCAGAAAACAAGGCTGAACCCATGGACACTGTGGCTGCTGGCTGAAGGACTGCGATGAAGTCAGGAGGGGAAGAGAGAAGAAGCACTAGGACCCCCTTTGGAGTGGCAATGTGCCCACAGGGCCACCTAGAAAGAGGCATAGGGTAGCTGAAAAGTCAGTACCACCCTTACCTGACTCACCAGGCTGCTGCCTGGCACCATCTCCTTTCTGCTCATTTCACAGGTATTTCTGAGGTCCTGGCTCTCTGGGAGAGCCCAAGTGTCTCATATGTCACAATGTCATGTTCTAGTTCAGAAGAGATGTCACAGAGAAGGGTGCCTCTCAGGGGTCATGCCCTGTGTGCCTGACAGGAAGAGACAGGTCACTTAGTGGCTGCTCAACTTTGTAGACAGAACTCAACTCTGTTCTCCGAGAGCTGCTCAGCCCAGGAAAACTGACCCACATGGACAAACCCCACACGGGCCTTTTGTTTGAGCTACACGATTACCTTGTAAAGGAGAGGGAGCTGGCTGGAAACCAGAGCCAGATAACCACTCAGGGTGCTCCCTACCCTGGATGGCAAACCAAAAGAAGAATGTTAGGTGAACAAAGAATCCAATAAGTACTGCTGGTCCACTCAGGGAGGCTTCCCATTCAGCCAGGTGGCCTGACAAATAGGAGGTAGCTCTTCGGTAACCAAGGAACTTGGCAAAATTATCCAGAAATAGTGTCCCATCACCCAGGTCTGCATCCCCCACCCCCAACAATCTTTGTCCTTGCTTCAGGCACTAGTTTCAGGATACCTTTCATTCCCAAGGGTTTGCCCAGCTTACCTTAATTCACAGAGCATCATCCCAGGGTAGTTTCCAGTTAGCTCAGCTCATCCCTTATACATTTCCTGGCCAGTTTTGATGTCCAGTAGAGGATGACCTCTTCTTAGACCTCGCCTCGCACCCTCAAGGCTCCTTGCTGCTGGCCACAGGCACTATGTGATGAAGGATTGAAGGAGTGACAAAGACCATACTGCTGTGAGGTCAGAAAGGGAATAGCAAGAGCACGGGATCGAGAGAGAGAGAAGACTGAAGGCTAGGCTCTCCATCTGTAGCCTCCGGCAAGCCACTCAACTTTCTGTGCCTCAATGTTCTCATTCATTAAATGGGGTGGATAGTGTTAACTTCTGAGGCAGATGCATTTTGTAAATTGCAAGGTGTATTTGTCTATTATTACTGTACATCGGAATGTCCTGAAAAGAAGCATATTATAAGGTGGGCCTTAAAGGTTGAGGAAGATCCAGGATCTATGCTCAACAGCATGAGCACTCCAAGCTGGAGAGATGGCACAAGCACAGGCAAAAGGGCACAAGAGATGTACCAAGTTTGGCTGCAGTAGAAAGCTTATGTAGCAAAGAAGCTGATAGAAGGCTGGAAAGGTAAGTGGGCTATATTCTGTTGGTAACAGGGAGATACTGAACTTTTTGATCAAATAAGTGAAGGGATGAAAGCCTTTTTTTTTTTTTTTAGGAAAATTAAGGTGGCAGAGGTATTATGGATGGAGAGATTGGAGGAGTTAGAATGCCGACAGGGTGATCAGAGGAGGGTGTGGAACTCGAGAGATGATGAGGGCCTTAGAGCAGGCAGTGGCACAAGGATATGGTGACAGTGTATTACAGGAAAAGGCTTGGGACAATTTTAAGGTCTCCCTGACATCACTATGGTGGACAAGGTATAAAGAAGGCACATATAAGCCAGGAAAACTGATGTCCTTGGGCATATTTTTCTAGTTTGTTTGTAGAATATCTGAGGGATATTAGCCAGAAATTAAATGAACATATGAGTGTGGAGCTCAGCAACAGAAATGTGAATTGAGGCCACCCAAGATGAGTTCACCCAAGAAGACTGTGTATCGTGAAAAGAGGTACAAGAACAGGAGGCTGAAGAACCTTTAAATGGTGGACAAAGAAGAACCTGAAAAAATAGCCAGAAAGATAGGAGGAAAGAGAGTTTCTCTAGAAAAAGAAATCAAAGAGCTATAATATAACAGAGAGAACAAGAGGTATGAGGAATAGGAAGAGTCCATTCAATTTCGTGTTTGGTTAATCGATAACTTTGGTAAGAGCAATTTCATTCAAATAGTAGGGCTGAGAGCTAGATTGCAACGGACTAAACGGCCAATGGGAAGTGAGCATGTGGACAGCATTCACAGACTATTTTATGTAGGGTAAAGGAGCAAGGGTAGTAGAGACGGTCAGGAAGAATTTAGGGTATTTTAGCTAAAACATATTTTAGTTTCAGGAAACAAAACAGAAAATAACATACACATTGACTCACTGAGGGTATGGGATCTTGACCCCTGGTTGAGACTTAAGACACTATTATAAGTGAAAAGAGAGGTGAGGGTAGGTGTATTCATTCATTTAATCATTTGTTCAGCCCATACTACATGCCAGGAACTGGAAGTGCATGGATAAAAGAAAATAACCCTCGAGCCCTTAAGGAATTTGATCTAGTAGGGAAGAGCAATGTGGACCCACAATCATGTAAGAGCTATATAGGAAATTTTGTGGTGCACCAATCAAATGAGCAACTATGACTGGGTCAGAGAAGCTACACGAGACACCCGTATTGGGTCCAGGTTGAGTGGGGGGTTCTGTGATCTAAGGGGCGAGTGTCACCGGGGTGTCAAGGTAAATTCACGTGGAAAATTACACGTGGCGGTTCGAAAATTTACACGGTCTGGATGAAAAGGGCTATAAAACAACCAGGCATACAGGCTCCCGAAGCACAGCAGTTTCCAACTGAGAACGCCTTGGAGGACAGCACAAAGGCAACGAGAAAGGAAAACCCAGCGCCCCTACAGGAGGGTGGGGCAGCAGTCCCAGAGGGCGGTAGACACATCTAGAGAAATACTTCAAAGGCAGCAGAGCGAGACACCGAGTGGGTACGACCAGGGTCAAATAAATAGTGCCTCATTGCTCCTCACCGTATCCGGGGAGGGGAAGAGGCAAGCAAGCAATCGCTACCACCCGGTTGAGCTGACCACTAAAAACAGAACAAGACTGGGGCGCCGCTCGGGGCTGGAGCGTTTGAGGAGGGGCTGAACGATACGGTGGCCTAGGAGGGTACCTAGGACATGGCGTCAAGAAGAGGGCCCGACCCACAGCGCCCTCAGTATCCACAACAACTCGCAGCCTCCGAGGCTGGGCACACGACAGGTTGGACGGAGAGCGGTTCTTGGCGGCCATAGCCATCAAGACAGCCGAGGGACGGCGGCTACAACCAGCCGCAAAAGGAAGAGACGCAACCCGCAACCCGCAGCCACGTAATATCCGCAACGCCGTCTTGGCTCGGCCTCCCCAACCGGAAGTGACGTTTTGCTCCGCCCCCGTGTCCCATACCTCGCGAGACTTCGCGTAAGTTTTCCTTTTGCGTCTTGGCCACCAATATGGTAGGTTATTCTTTTTGTGCTTTTCTTTCACTGCAATCGCAGGTCGGGATCTGTGCTCGCTGTACACCCCAGCTACCTATCCTCGGTCTTAGCCCGGCCTTCCAGGTCGCGCATGGTGGGCCGCAGGGTACGGGGCCGATATGCGCCGGGGTTTCTGCGCCGCGTGTTCGGCCTGGGATTCGGATCTCTTGAGCCATGCGGGCCCGGGCGTCCGGGTGGCGCCGGGACGAGGTCCAGTGTGTAACCTCAGCTTTGCTGAATGAACCACAAAGCAGATCCTTGATCGTCAGGCCTACGTTTCCCCTTCACAATCCGGCATAGTTCGTCGTCCTGCCCCGACTGTTTTAGGCCTTATCACCAAGCATCTCTTTCCATACAGCCATCCAGACTGAGGAAGACCCGGAAACTTCGGGGCCATGTGAGCCACGGCCACGGCCGCATCGGTAAGTGCCGGCTTTCCAGTCTGGTCAGCCTTGGGCTCTCCCAGCCTGGTGCTTAGCTAGTCTAAGGTAGATAGCTTAGAAGTGGGTTAGTAAGAGCTTCTGCAATCGGGTCGGATTGAGCCTGACCTTTTTCCCTTTGAGAATCCTGTAGTGCTCCAGATACAGAGAATATCACATCAGTTGGGGGAATGAAAATCGAGCGGGGCACACTATTGGTTGAAGGCATGGAGGACTGTGATAGGGCTGCAAAGATACGTTTTGAGCGGCGTCTTGAAGGACTAGCAATGCTGAAAGAGGAATTGTAGACTGGGAGCAGCATGAGCAAAAGCAGCGACGTGGGGGGATGCTTTCGGGAGAAGTTTGGGGCCGGGGAAGGCTGTTAGCCATGTAGCTTTGTAATCCTGCAGGCAAACACAGGAAGCACCCCGGAGGCCGAGGCAATGCTGGTGGCTTACATCATCATAGGATCAACTTCGACAAATAGTGAGTGCTGCTTGGACTGTATTTAACTGGCACAGTTTTGGAGTTTGAGGGGGTGAGGGAGTTGGCTCTGAACATTCTGAATGGGAAGCAAGCCTTTTACCATCATAAACCTTGCCTACTTTGGGCGTTTACCAAGTTAACAGTTGATGTGAAATGAGAAATTTTGTCATCGAGGCTAGAGTCACGCTTGGGTATCAGCTATTGCCTTAGTGTGCTAGAGTCCTCGAAGAACAACTGCTGACCTTATTCACTGACTCTGGCCCCCCCGATGGCATGGTCAGTCACCAGGTTAGTGACATGCATCAGATTGACCTCTATAGCTGTAGGTTCCCTTAGACCCACAAATTAGGGGATGGGATTTTAATTATTTGTTTTAAAGATCTCTATCATTCAGTGACTTAACCTGGTTCCATGAAATAAGGCTACTCTTTTCCTCCTGAAAGTCTTTGGTGGGCTTTTGATAAAGATTTAATTCAACAAATGAAAGGAGCAGAGCATGCTGTGTCACGGCTCTACACCAGCTAACAGTTTACACTGTACTAGGGCAGATGGGCTGGATGGTAAGTACAGCATCTTAGTTGGAGTGAGCTTATGAAAGTGGTTGCCTTCTCTTCCCAGTCACCCAGGTTACTTTGGGAAAGTTGGTATGAGGCACTACCATTTAAAGAGGAACCAGAGCTTCTGCCCCACTGTCAACCTGGATAAACTGTGGACCTTGGTCAGTGAGCAGACACGGGTCAACGCTGCCAAAAACAAGACCGGAGCCGCTCCTATCATTGACGTGGTGCGATCGGTGAGTGAAGGAATATTTGTGCCTTTATATGGGTCATTACCGCTCCTCAAAACTCTTGAGTACTCTAATCTACTTGATCTCCCACCTGAAGTCTGTACCCAGTTCCCTACCAGTCGTTCTACCTTTTGGTAAAATTTCCAGAGGTAATTCATTGGCCAAAATTGAACTCTACTTCAGTTGCAATTCAACGAAATATTTGAAGAGTAATCCCTCCCACTCCTCATGCTTTCAGGTACTACATTTTTACTTGAATGTTTTTCCAGTCAGTAATCTCATCCTTGCTATTACTGCCCTGGTTTGCACAGGTTGCATTTCTCACCTGAGCTACTGGCAATGTGTCTGCTCAGCTAGCTCTGGTCTGTTTTACACAGGTCTGCATTAGGCACAGCTGTTGACCCTTCATGTTCCCTACAGAATAAAATCCTAATGTGTTTGATATTTAAGGCCCTGCATTACCTAAAGAGGACTCTCCTCTTCCCTGCCCTAAAAAAATACACCCAAGCGCTTTTTTTTTTTTTTTTTTTTAATAAATATCATTGGGAGTTCTAGTTCCTGTATCAGTGTTAACCTCCCGTGGATACAGAAGTAGCCTATACCATGAGGGGACTTTCATTAAAGTATCAGATTCCCCTTCCCAGCCTGTTTACCATCCCTTGAGCAATTTTGATGGTCACGAATTCTTAGAGCGGTGCTGGGCATGCAGTTTTCCTTTTTTGCTTGTTAGATGGTAACTGAGTGGGAAAGGGGTTTGTGTTTTGCCCGAGACTAGAGTCACATCCTGACAGCTGTTGTCCTGGTGTGCTACAGTTCTCGGAGAGAATTTGCTGGTCTTGATTCACTGACGAGGGCAGTCAGTGCCCCCGGTTAGTGCCCAGATCAGAAACATGCCCTCCCCAGCTGCCTGATGGAGTGGGTTGTCCGGCATCTTTCCTCATACCCATTAGGGAGTTGGCATCTCCATGATGTGCTATAACCCTTTTCTCTCTTCTTCTAGGGCTACTACAAAGTTCTGGGGAAGGGAAAGCTCCCAAAGCAGCCTGTCATTGTGAAGGCCAAATTCTTCAGCAGAAGAGCCGAGGAAAAGATTAAGAGTGTTGGTGGGGCTTGTGTGCTGGTGGCTTAAAGCCACACGGAGGGGAACTTATTAAATGTGACACGTGCTTTTGTCTTCTGGTCTGGGTGTAGGTTCTTTGGCATCTCTACCTGTGTGTCAGAAGCCTGCAGGTTCTAGGAGTTGAAGGAATGAGGACCTGGGCTCCTCTGCCAACTCCTCTGAGAAAGAGTTAGCACCAACACTTAGAGGCCTTGGTCTGTTACCTGACTTGAACTTCTCATTTATAAAGTAAAAATGATAGCTGTTGGTGGTGTGTGTGGATAAATACAAAATAGTTGAAAGGCCTGTTTGCATTGTGTACTCTGAACTTACAATGAGTGGAAGGGTGTGCCCTTAACTGTTCCAGGGGCCTTACAAGGGGCTGACTCAGTTCTGATGGGGGCATGGTCTTTACAGGAATTTGATGTGTCATGTTCCAAAGAGGGGACAGAGTAATTAAAGATTGAGGTGGTTCTTCAGGGTGTAATTCCTGAACCTACAGTTTTTCCACCTGGCTCCCTCATCTTGGACTTTAACTGTTAGTCATAACCAAAATCTTGAGATGTGCCCTAGCAATCTGAATTTTCAACACATTGGGGCTTTTACATATCAAAGTGGTTTGGATTATAAAAAGCCGTTGTTAGGGTGTAAGGGTCTCTGTGTATAGGTGGTTTAACTTAATGTTCAAAGAATTATAGCATGAAATGCTACCGATTTTTCTTCCAGTCTTTAGTATATCTAGTAGAGACATGGGGTACCCAAAGGCCAGTAACTGGGTATCTCCTGCAAAAAACCAATGACCAGTGCTTGTATGCAGATAGGACCCTTATGGTTCCCAGGTATTAATCATAATTTGCTGCAGTTTTCAGAGGCCTTTCAATGATTTTGAAATCTTGACCCAAAATAAAACTTGCAATCTAGAATCCTGGGCAAAGAAACAAGGTAGCATTGAAACCTACTGAAACTCAGCTACTGGGTTTGGTTTGGTGGAGAGTTTTCTTCAGTGCTCTGGGGGGTCATACATTGACTGGAAACCATGGGTTTCTGGAGGATAGATCTGTCATGATAACCTTTAGATGATACTGGCAGCCATCATATATAAAGGAAGCATGGGGTCAGGGGAGACTTAACTGATTTAAATAATGGGAGTTAAGAGATGTCAGTAAGGGTTCATTCAGCTGGACAAACCAATAATTGTTTGGATTTGCATCTTCCATGATGGTGCTGAAGAAAGAAGTGATGGGTTTCCCCTTGTGCCTTCCTGAGGACTTAAACATGGAAGCTAAGGCCATGGATCTAAAACAAGTGGTCAGTAGATAAGGAATTAAGGCCTGATTTAACTGAAACTGGAGGTATAGAAATGCAGTGTCTAAGTCAAGTTTAGATCCAAACCTAACAGCTGTGTGACTTAGGCCTTGGTCAGTTAGTCTAATTTTCTTACCTTTAAAATTTAGGTGGAGTCACCTACTTGAGGGTCGTAGGGATTAAGTAAAATGAAAAGCATTCATTAGCCTTTTTGACTCTTAGTAACTGTTATGTAAGTGCATTATGGGAGCAGACAAGTCTCTTAACCTTGGTGTGAATCACTTAATGGGAAAGGGGCGGGGGGGACGGACAAACATGCATTTAGGAAACCAATTTGTAGAGGTTAGGCTAAGTGACTAACGTTATCTGGGAGAAGAGCCTGGAGGCTCTAGTTTAGAGACTGGACTACATGGAAGAATGGAGGCCAGGACCAAGAAAGGATTCAGAAGACAAAATGGGCAGGACTTGGTTACCTAATTGTGGGGCTGACCACGGAATGGTGAGGTTTAGGGGAAGGAGGATGATCACTAATCTGTTAGTGGTCAGCATCAATCGAATTGTTAGTATCCTGTGGTAACTGTCCAGAAACGGGATGGAGTAATATCCATCCCGTCCTATACAGACGTGCAGATGCCATTTCTTGACCTGGAATGAGCAGCTGTTGAGCTTTGGTCCAGCTTGCATACTCATTATCAGCTGGGCAGATTCTGATTCCTCTCCAAGCAGTAATGCCAAAGGAAGCTGGGTGACTGAAAAGCACCCACATAAGTGAATGATACAGACCTAGAGTGGCTGGAACCAAAGGTTTTGATTTTAGGTTTCTGTGGAGAGTCACGTCCTGTAGGCACAAGCTCATACTGCCCACTAAGTACACACAGGGTTGACGTCTTCCCATATATGGGCATCGGAGCTTTTTCAGATGCTCTTTTAACTACATCCTTAAACCTTTTGTTCATGTATCTGAAAGTGATTGTGGAAAATGGTATTGCCTAGCACGTTAGGTTGGCAGATAAATTTTCTGTAAGCAAGAATTGCTATGGAAATCATTACTGGCCTAATGTCTGTTTTGTTTTCATATAAGCCCTGAACTGCAGCCATAACTCAATTTATGGGAAGTATTTGCCACATATATGGCAAGATGAACTAGGTATGATTTAAGATTTTAATTCAGATGTATTAGTGCTAGCCCCAGAGCCTCCAGCCTTTGGGACGAAAACCAACCTGCAGCGCCCACCAGGAAGGGGGTGGGGCGCGGCGTGGCGCGGGGACGTGCGGTACCGCGTGCGCTGGAAGGCAGGAAACTGCGGCGTTCTGGCGGCCGGAACCCTGCGGGGTTTGGGGCCTCCCGCGGCTACCTTCATTGGTCTATACCGCTGCACTAACAGGGCTCCCTAACCAGACGGGCCACAGACCCTAAAAGCCGCTTACGACGCAAAATTCTGGTTCTGAGCTTGCCTTGACCGCTGCAGCATGACCGGAAGCCGGATTCGCGCCGGCTCCATCCCTTCAGCCATTTCCGGCAGAGGGCGGGGCAGCGTGTGTTGCTGGGTGTGCGTGCTTTCACTCCCAGGCGGGAGGTTTAATTCTCAGTACTGCGTGGGCCGCCTTTAGAGTGGAAGTCTTCAACGCCCTTGCACACTTCAAATCCCGTTTCGGCCGCGCTTAACAGGCGTGGTCTTTGCATACCTTTCAGGATGGGAATTTCCAAACCTGTCAGAATTAACTGTTAACAGCCCTGGCTGGTGTGGCTCAGTGGATTGACTGCCAGCCTGTGAACCAGGGATGCTGGATCACTTCCCAGTCAGGGCACATGCCTGAGTTGTGGGCCAGGTCCCCAGTAGGGGGCGCCTGAGAGACAACCACACATGGATGTTTCTGTCCCTCTCTCCCCTCCCCTCTCTGAAAATAAACTTTTTTTTTAACAAAAGAATTAACTTCCAGTTGTCAGAAAGATAACAAGCACCAACTGTGTTCAAAGTACCTTGGGCAAAAAAAAAAACCCTACACACATACAATATTCTGGAAGAAAATAAAAGAAGGGATCTCCAGTGACAGAGAAATACTTTCATATTAAAAGGCAATGTAAACGGACAAACAGTAATTTTTTAAATTGCCATTAATTCGCCAGTGCTGAAAAGAAGTATTTTCGTTATAGAGCTTTCGTGCTCTTTGAATTCACACCCACCCTACTTCCGTAAATTTAAGATGTTTTGGAACGCGCAATATTGTATGGCTCTAGAAACTACTTTTGTGTACCATCCCTAGTGAGAATATAGGTTAAAGTGTATGTTTCATTCGTGGCTCTATTTTAACTCCCAATTTGTTTTACTTTTATTCCTATTTTTTTAAATTCTGTTTACATATTGTTATAAATGTAATTTGGGATACAAGGTAGGCTTCAAGTCCGCATGTGAACTATATTTAACAAAACTTGAACTGAGCTGTGATCGCAATGACAATGATTTTCTCGGGGTCTCCATTACAGGGACCATCAACCAGTGTGACCACAGTTGGAGCAATAGTGCTTTCCAGGGGCACTCCTTCAAAACACTGCCTTTTAAACCCCAGACTCCTCACTCTGACATCATGTGGGTAAACATGATCACTTACTGAGAAGAGCATTTAGAAGGATATAATAGGGCAGCCTGGCCTGCTTTAAAAAAGTTACCAGACCCAGGGCCTTTCTTGACTCCAGAATAGAGGAGGGCTAAGACAGGCACTGGGACTTCTGGTAGAGGGGACTGCACTGCCTGGCCCCACAGCAATTGCTCCAGGGCTGTCAGGAAGGCACTGTTAAAGGGCACTTTTTCTCAAAGGAGGCAATACCATCGTGGGCAGGGAGGGGGAACGCAACTAGGAACACCAGCAGCTCTTCTGCAATGACTGGGTTGATTCTTCACAAAAAGGAAAACCTACCTTAGAATCTAACTCCATTTACACATATTCAATAAGTTTTGTGGGCTTTTTCAGTTTTCATACACTCAGTTTCCCAGGGTTCCAAATACTAAGTCAGGGAAGCTCATACTGTGTTTTGTTCAGAATATTACCCCAAATTGTCCACTTCATAAAACTCTCTTGCAGTGGTAACACCTACTCAATCAAATCTGAGTCTCGAATCCAACGCCTTTACCTGCCTGTATGTGTAGCTGTCGCAGCCCAGTGACTGTGTGCGTGTAAACTTCAGACTCTGCTGTATGTTCTAGTACATTGTGCCCCAGCACTGAGTCACTTAAATACATGTTACTTTATAAAATACTTCCCGTATTTCTCCCCTTTTATAGTTAAGATGTGTTTAGGTAGGTTATATCGTCTATGAGTTTCATTTTGGGATAGTAAAGGGGAGGAATTATGGTATTCCTACGGAAAAGATGAGTGCTGGATCTGAACGAGCGAGAACCATCTGTTTAGGGGTCTAGAGATCATGTGAAAGCAGAATATAGAAAGAAGCCCTGAGCACTTTTTGTCAACCCCAAACCAGGCCTCCTGGACATACCCGCCTCTACCATCCCTGTGAGGCTTCGGTACCCGTGGCAGTCCCTGTACGGGCCCTCCCAGCCCACTCTAAACCACCATGCGCCAATATCGGTTTTCTGGATTGGGATGAGAGCTGTGCCCACAGAAGGAGGAAGAAATCCCTAGGGTTAATCTTAGGTCTTTAAGATACATAAATGTTTCTAATTAAAAAAAAAAAAATTTACACCTATGTATCTTGTGATCTGATCACGTCTTGATGATTCTTTGAAGCCACATTAAAAAGCAGAGGAAGGGAAAGGAGAAAAAATAGCACCTTTTGGAAACTCTATTATTACTTTATTATTAAGGAATCTACTTCTATGACCGTCAAGAAGCCCAGGCTGCATTAACAGTGACACATTCTGGAGGTAACTGAACCCCACTTTGGACTTTCTGGTTGTAACCACTGTCTTCTCTCCCTACCTCAGCTGAAAACCCAGACTCCTGAGGCCTCAACCCCTGCCCTCCTATTCCTTCCTGGAAGATGCCTAAGGCCAACCATGTAGGAGGCTTTTCAAAGAAGACAACCCTCTACTTTGCTTTATGAGTCAGACAGCAACCTCAGGTTGGGACCTGCACAGGCCTCAGTGGAGATGTAGAGAAGGAGGAAAGGCAGCTAAGGATGGGACTGTCTCCTGCTTAAGTAGGCAAGGGTGGAAGGGTAGGAAAACTTTATGGTTCAAACCCTGCCAGACCCAAACCCAACACTAGTGAACAGAGTTCCAACTTCATACCTCATCTTGAAATTTTCCAGGTCTGTGCTCTCTGAAGGCCTTGGGTGACAAGAAAGCCTAAGCCAGCCATATTCCCTATCCTGCTTCTCTCCTTGCTCCTCCATGGAAGGTAGTAGAACTTTTTGTGTTCAATCCTAGGGTTTCAACAGAAATTACTATTCACAGAGTTACATGGAAGAGCCCGAGGCTCTCAGCAGACCTATCAGCAAGTCGTGGGCTGGCTTGGGCTGGGCTTCACCCCACCATTGTCAGGATACTCAGTGATGTCCTAGGGGCTCCATACTGAACAGGAAAATGTTAAGATTCACCTACTAGTGGCGCCAAAGGGCAATGAGAAGGAATTTTGCATCATTGGAAACAGCGACATAGATTCTGAACAGTTTGGCTATCAGGGAAGCTGAACCAGAACAAGGATTAGGTATTTTCTAACCGGAAGACTAGTCATACAGCTCAGACCACAACCCAATTTCTGAAGCTGACCTCTTAATCAAGTATTCAATTCCCAGCATGATGGCGTTTCACCCTGACTGGCCTACCTCAGCCCATCCCCCAGGAGAGAAAGTTCTAGACAATGAAGCCAAGGAACACATGGGGCTCTGGGCCCAAACAACTGTACACTGTTTATTGAGAACACCCGTAGACGGTGGGAAGGAGGGATGCCCTGTACCGCATCATGGCTGCCACAACTGGGAGCCGGGCCCGGAGAGCACTGGCAGAGCTGGGGGTGGGCTTCCCACGACTCACTGACCGTCACCAAGGTGGGAGGCACAAGGAAGGCCAGGCCCAAGAGCCTGGTATCATGCTGCAAATGGGGATTGATTGACCTTTGCCCCTCAAAAACAGAGGGTTAGGGGAGGGGGACAACTAGGGAAAAATAGAAACTCTAGAAAAAAATTTTTTTAAAATAGTCCCCCTGTACATAACAAGACAGCATCTGCTCTCCACAGCCCGAGGCTGGCAGCAGGAGCCTCAGGCAGGTAGGCCAGGAGCCGTTAGGGGAAGATCAGTGGTTTGGCTGAGACAGTCAGCTGCACATAATTGGCCAGTCACCAGCACCCAGCAAAACTTCATCCATGCTCAGGCAGGGCAGGAAAGCACCCGGCCCCTTGGGAATATACAAATATTTACCAGATTCTCTTTGCTTGTTACAAAAACAGATAAGAAAGCTTACAGCAGATTATTTACAAACAATATCTGGGATATCATGAAGGCAAAGGTGGCCTGGCCTGGAAGGTGGGGTCTGTGGGGGCAGAGCAGCCACAGCAGCCCAGAGGGTCCCAGGCTGGGCCCCTCCCTAGGCTCCAGGCTCTGCAAGGCACTGGACTCTGTTACTGGGAAAGGGGCTTAATTCTTCTTGTGGAGGAACTTCATTTTGTTGCCTGTGGGCCAGAAAGGGCAAGAGTGAGAATATTTCAGCATCATCTCTTCTAACAGCCCTAACCCTCCCAGTTGGAGAGAAAGGGTTAGAAAGACTGGATCAGACCTATGAGATCTGCCCCACGGCAGGGAAAACACTCTGGGGCTCCAGTGAGGGCACTGGTATTAATCACTGTTTGGCTCATGGCAAGCATTAAACTTCTTTGGCCTCAATTTCCCTTTAAACTAAGACACTCTATGATCTAACTGGCTGAGCTCTTCGAAGAAAGTAGAGGTTTTCAGAGACAGGCACTCGGGCACTGCTAGTCCTGTGCACCCCTCATGGCCCAGAGGAAAGCTCTCTGGTCCTAGCGGTCCTCCTGCTCACTCAGGAAGCAGCGCGCCCAGAAGGCCTGACTCAGGCAAAGGTCTGTGGTGTCTCTTGGTCCTGTGGTTTGGGAAATACTGTGCTAAATGCCCTTGGAGCCCTGGGCTGGGAACCTTGTCTTCACCAAGAGATCTCTTCCTGTTGTCTATAGCCCCACTATACCCTTTGACACTGGTTTGGAGCAGTTTAAGGTACAGACCCCCCTGCCCTCTCCCTTGTTGGTGAACATCTGTCTCATCAGTGACAGGGCTACTTACCCAAGCCTCGGAGGAACTTGTTCATTCCACTCTGCTCGGTGTCTGGGAGTTCCTCTAAATACTGCTCTACTCGCTGCTCAAAGAGGCCTGGGGAAGAGGAGAAACAGGAGCAGGGAATAGAACAGTCACTGGAAGAATGGAAGAGGAGGCCTGAAGGGGGACCACAGGGCACAAATCCCAAAATGGGAGAAAGCTAGGATCTGCAATTATAACTTAGAAGAGCATCTTAGAATTCAGATTGGTTCATCAACACTATCATTAATGACATCTCACTGGGGTTCACTGCTCATAGAGAGAGGCCCTCGATGCCCTGCTTCTAGGTGCACGTCCCTGAGCTGCATGATGGTGAAGATGCTCCTCCTCATTTCAAAGCTGCCCCTGGATAGACACCTTCTCTAGTTCCTTTGAGACCACTCTACGAGGTTGTTTCAAAAAGGCTCGTCACACTAATGGAAAGTATTAGTGGACAGAAGAACCCTGATGTTAGAAAAATCTTGATGAGGTGAAAAAGCCCTACAGTGAGCAGAGCGGATAAAATGACTAGAGATACGATGACCTTCTGCTCTGAGCGCATTCTGCCACCAACCTAAGACAGAGAGCTAGCTCAATTCTCTTCGAGGGCCTTCCCAACCATGGATTCTCGACCACCCTCCCCGAAATTGCTCTGTGGAGTCTTTTTCTCTGAATAAGAAGGGTGTTTGAGGAGGGGCTGGGCAACAGCAGCATGCCGCTCTTGGAGGACATGAGCCCCACTCTCTAGCCATGTGGCTGCAGCCTGTGCACAGCCTTGTGCGGGCACATCCTGGGACAGGAGGAGAAGAAAGCTCCCTTGGAAGTTTCTAGCAGAAGAAAAGGGATGTCGGGAGGCCTGGCCCTGGCTGATACCCAGCAGCTTCCATCACAGGGCCTAGTTACGTAGCCCTGCTGGTGGTGGAAAAGCTAGAGGAGAAGATCCACCGCCCCCACCCCCAAGCTCTTCTAACCTTACCCTTTGCCCGACTCTTTCTTAGCTCCCTGTCTTGGATGAAGCCAGCAAACATCTGAGACTCCATAAAGACCTCGAGAAAACGGCGGACGCTTTTGGAGGCCACAGACTTGCGGAAGGCTTCTCGCTGAAAGGCCCTCTCGCCCTTCTCACTCTGGGTCAGGAAGAGGGAGTAGTGCCCGACAGTCTCCACAAAGAAGCGGATAAACACCTCTGACACCAGCCCATTGAGGGTATTACATTCTGGAAGAGAAAAGAAAATGTTTGAGGTTCAGGTCAAGAGCCTGTCATCTCCAACCTCCAGCCTCTACCTCCAGCTGGTTCTCTCCCCCCAGTAAAATTCCCAGCCAGAACCACTTGTCTGATTGTTTTTTTTTAATTTAACTTAATTTAATTTAATTATTTTTAGGGAGGGAAAAGGAGGGAGAAAGAGAGGGAAAGAAACATCAATGTGTGGTTGCCTCTCACACACCCCCCAACGAGGGACCTGGTCTGCAACCCAGGCGTGTGGCCTGACTGGGAATTGAACCGGTGACCCTGTGGTTTGCAGTCCAGTGCTCACTCCACTGAGCCACACCAGCCAGGGCCACTAGTCTTTCTTGAAACTATCTCCTGTGCTCCTGGGCTTATAACTTGCCTACAAGCTGGGAGGCTGGAAACTGTGCTTTGAGTATGGAAGACGAAAAACACTTGCTAGATGAACGAGAGTGGAAATCAGAGGCCAGAGGATCCCTTTCCACACACTCTCACCCTTGGTGGTTTTCCTGGCTTCAGAGGAAGAGAAAGTTCCCTCTGTCTCCTTCAATGGCTCGAGGCAAGGCCTGAGAAGGAGGAATAACTTGTTTCCTGTCAGCAAGAAGAGTCTTTATAACTGTCACATGTCTTTGGGTTTTCTTTCCCAAGCCTCCTAAGGTAGAGGAGAATTAAGGGGAAGAAGGTAGCTTTGCAGCCCGGGCCGCCTGAGAAGCAGCCCCAACTGTGTATGTTCCTGAACTCCCTCTGATAAAACACCACAATACTTCTCTCAGACCCAGTCAAGCCAGAACTCCCTGAACCCCACTGTGGTGGGGCGAGAGAATTCCAGGCTTGAGTGAGATCAGGTGCTACAATTGGAACCTCATCAGCCAGAAGGGTCTGGTGCACAGAAACAGGTCCCGGCCCCTGGAGGCCCAGACCCAGAGCAGAGGGAGCCTGGGGCCAGAGCTGTGTGCCGCAGCAAGCTGGACTCACCATCATCGGAGTCGCTGTCAGAGTCCTGGGAGATCAGTTCGTTCTTCCTCTCCAGAGCCTGCTCCAGAGCCGCCTGTAACTTCCTAGGTAACAACGTGTCCTCATCATCCATCTGCAGGAAGAAGAAGATCCAGTCATAGCCAACACTGACTGAGCACTTACTGTGAGCTTAGGTGTGCAATCACATTTTTCTCCCAATTACCCTGACACTATTTATCAACCTCATTCTAAAAGGAGTTGAGGCACCAAGAGGATAAGAAACATATCCGAGGTCACGCAGATAAAAAGTGGTAGAGTGAGTGGCATTCACAGGACCAGCTAAGGGCTCCTATCCTGGCACCCTGAAGTCTCCCCAGTTCCTCCATCTTCAGCTCCAGGTGGGAAGCACAGTTGGCCTGGGGTGGGGGGGTTGTGGCCCAGCCTGTGTCAGTATGAGGTTAAGCTGTCGTTCCTATCTCTACATTCTGGTTCAGTGTCCACACCTTGATGCCTTGTACCCAGGAGTCATAGCTCTGCCAAGGCCGTGTAACAGACTGTACACTCCCAGAGGATACAGCATTGGGCTGTGCTCTTTGTAGAGAGCCAGAAGAATTTCTATGCCTAACAAAGGCTTTCTGAAGTTGGCAAAGACAATTGCAAACCTCTACATTCCATGGCATCCTACGCATCCTTTCAGGGCTGGTGCTATCACCATGCCTGGTTCAGAGATGAGAACTCTGGCTCAGAAGAAGCTCAGAAGCCTGTCCAAGATCATGTGGCTCAAGGATGGAAGAGCCCAGAAGTCAAGTCCTTAAGGACTTCCAGGCCCTGTTCTTTGCATTCCCATAATGCCTTGATGATGCCAACCAGAAAGGCAGATCCTGCTGAGGTCAAGATTTTCCAGATCAGCTTCTCCCACCCTTATCTATTGAGTGCATATGGAACACAGAGAGCTCAGCAAGCAGGCTGTGGAGGTCGAGCAGTATGTGTGACTGTTGGCTGCTCTGGAGTCTGTACCCCAGGCAGTCACATTCTGCGGTGTCCCGCTCTTACCTGTCGGATGAATCGGTCAGATCCCAGGTTCACCATCAGAGCCTGAGAAAAAGAGTCATTAGCAACTGTGATTTGAGGCATGAATGCCTGCAATGCCCTCCCCAGGTCTCCAGCCTCCCAGATTCCCAGGGTCAGATAACAGGAATAACTCCAGCTGGGGGCACCTTGCCCAGGGAGAAAGGATAAGAGCTGGGCAGAGAGGCCCTGGGGTCACAAATGAGAAGGTCCCAGTGCTCTTCTCCCCTCTACTCCCCCTCTGCCCTTCCCTCCTGGGGGTTCCTGTTCCTTCTGTCCCTTCTTTCTTCACCCTGCCCACAACTGGTTCCCCAGGTGGCCCACCTCCTCTACAGGCAGTTCCTTCAGTTTGGGAAGGGAGCTGGAGAGCAGGCCAACCAGGAAGGGGGTAGGACAGCAGACGATGTCAATCATGGAGGCTGGGAGGACAGGAATGAAGGTGTGCTGCCAGGAGAAGGGGTAGAGCAAGGCCACCACCGCATGGGAGCAGCTGGACAGGGTGCTGGTAGACAAAGAGAGACAAAGTGCCTGAACCCGGGCGCAGCACCTTCGAGGAAGGGAAGTTAGAGCCTGTAGGGCTCAGAACACCCTTTTACGTTAACCCTCCCAATGCTGCAAAAATAAAAACTAATGGGGCGCAGGCCAGTGAAGCCCCCACATTCCCACCAGTCAGGGCCCCAAGGATATCGGCACTACCCTCCTCTTTGGTGACTTTGTCTAGAGACAGCCAGGAAGGTATATAGCCATGCCTGAACACACACAGCACTCACACACCCTCACCCCCAAAAGGGCCACCCAAATGCAGAGGCAGGCCTGCCCGGTGCAGGAGTGTCAGCTCAGGCCAGGGAGTAGGAAGGTAAAAGGAGGAAGAGTGGATCACAAATTCATGGAGCATAAGAGCTGGAAGGCCCTACAGAGGTCATCTCATCGGTTCCACATTTATAGCTGGGGCCACCGATCCCCAGGGTCAGTTTGGTCATACGTGGCAGAACTACAACACACTCAGACTTCCTGTCCCCCAGCCCAGCGTCACTTCTCCTGCTCTGCCCTCTATCCATTCCTTCCTCCCCTGGATTGGAAAAAGTGATCCGAGAACCATTGAATGAGGTGAGGTGGCTGGCACCATTCTTACCATCTTTCCTCTCAGGCTCCAAAAGAGCCACGGGTATAAGGGAGGTCATCTCTCCCGTGGCCTAGAGGGGCCTCCAGGCCTCTATACCCAGGTGCACTACAGGGCTGGCATCTGAGCCAAATGACCAATGGGGGCCGGAGGAAAATCTCTAGGATGCTAGCCAGAAGGTACAAAAGTGACCGCACACTCCCCAGGTGTGTTGAAGGCTGATGAAGGGCACCAATACACAGGAGACACGCCTGGCTGAACTGTCCACCTGTCAGGGGCAGAGTCAAAGGCCCTCCTCCCCTAGGGACCATATTACTGACGAGGGGACCGAAGCCGACAGTCGAGATCACTTTCAAGCTTGACTTTCCCACCCTGTCCTCCACCTCTGTTGGCCCCACCTATTAGCCATAAAAGCCTGGTCTCTCCAAGTAGGGACTCTCGCCCTCTCACAGCTAATGAACACCTCACCAGTCAGAGGACATGGTTCTAATCCACGACAGAAACAAACCCTCTCTTCTAGAAGGATCTCTGGATGTTCACAAGCGTTTTGGCAGCCAGTGCCTTGCTGGCTGCCACGTCACCCTATGGAGGCCTATAATGCTGCTGCAACTGAGGCAGAGACACAGGTGTCTGCCCTGACGTCCTTCCCCTGGGGACAGCAGCTCTCCACACTCCAAGGAGAGCCATTTAAAAAGATTTGGAAAAGGCTGTCTCGGGGCCTGGGGACACACTGATCTATACCATCTCCTCCAATGGGCCTGGGGAGGCAGAGGGCTTTGTGCACCCCCTAGGCCCAATCGCTGCAGAGCCTGGACATGCATGTGTACACACACACACACACACCACGGGCATCAGAGCCAAGGCAGCGGACAGAGGACTTGTGGAAACCCTAAAATGAAGAGGGGACTCTGCCCCAGTGAGGAAACGTGAGCAATGGAACGTGAGCTGGCCGCATTTACTGAGCCCTGATCGCAGTCCAGCCTGGGTGCCATCCCTGTGCTCCCTACCCTGCCCGTCTCTGGTCAGAGGCAGGCCTGGGGCAGGAGGACATCTTTTCTAAGATCCAAGAATGGCAGAACTCGAATGCCAAGCCAGGCCAGGAACAGAACCCTGGGGCATTTTCCTCCCAGACCGGTCCTGTCCTGGAATGTGCTCAGAGCCAGCTGCAGCCACAAGAAACAATAGCTGTATTCACAGCCCTACTGGAATTGGGCTAAGGGTGGGTGGGGGTGGTGAAGAGGAGACTCTGCCCCAGTGAGGAAATAGAACCTTCAGGAAAAGAAGCCTCAGGGTCCAAGCTCTGTTAGGGGCACCAAGGTCTAGCCAGACCAGAGCCTCCGAGCTGGGCAGCTGGGGGTTTGCTGGTGGACAATGAACACAGAAGGCAGAGAGGTGGTAGGGCAGGCGGGGCCTGTGGAGCTGCTATATCTGGCCAGTTCCAGCTGCTGCCCTGGCCCCTTCGCCAGGGCCTGATGGGCCCACAAAATAGGACTGTGGGATAGAGAGATACTGAGGCTGTGACAGGAAATGAGGGGGAAGTTTTCATCTAAACCTGGAATTTTCTGGAAAAGTCACAGCTTTGGTTTTTCCTCCATCCTCCTGGGCTGAGGCAGGGCCTGGGTTCCTGCCCCGGTGGCACTCAGGAGTCCACTGCTTTTGCTCCCCTCACCACCCCTTCACACGCAGAGACAGAAATACCTCAGGGATCCTGGGCTTAGTGGGTGGCAAACCAGACAGGGCAGTTTTCCTTTCTGCCCCTCATATCAGCACTTGGCCTATGATATGGCACACAGCAGGTAGCAGGTAGCTTAATAAATACCCAAATGAATGAATTCTACCACCTTCGAGAAACCACTGCTTCCTGGGGTGGGTTCTTTAACAAACACAGAGACAAAGCGTTGCGGAGACCTCACGCTCTCCCTGCCTGTCCCGCCCCCACACGCGCTCTGCTGTGGTCTACAGGGTTGTGTCTGTCCAAAGTCCCATGTTGAAACCCTAACCCCCAAATCTGACATTGGGAGTGGGGCTCTGGAAGGCACTCAGGTCAGGAGAACGGAGCCCTCATAAATGGGATTAGTGTTCTTACACAGAGCCCCTCAGAGCTCTCAAGCCCCTTCCACCGTGTGGGGGCACAGTGAGAAGGCGCTGGCTGTGACCCAGGAAGCAGGCCCTCGCCAGAACGCGATCGTGCTGGTTCTTGGCCTTGGACCTCCAGTCTCCAGGACTGTGAGAAATACATTTCTCTTGTTTATAAGCTACCTAGTCTGTAGTATTTCGTTACAGCAGCCCCAACAGATCAGACACTCTTTTCGGGTTTTTTTTAAATGTCGGCTGCCTAGAAGAGCTTGGCTTGGCTTCTTCTGGAACGCCTCAAGTCCAGTGACACTCCTGCCACCCCCCCTCCGATGGCCACAACCAGATTTTGGCACCTGGAACTCCTCTAAAACCCTAAGTGCCAACACTTTGTACCCAGACTTGGGCTCCCTCCAGCTCTTTTCTCATTCCTCCTCCCAAACCAGCCTCCCTGCCTCACCGACACCCACACCTCCAGCTCCCACGCACCGTCTTGCTCCCTTTCCTAGTCTGACTGAGGCCAACATTCCTGCGACCGCTCCCCCTACCCGCCACGCTCAGTGCTCACCTCGTACTTCTCCACAAAGCCCCACGTGCCTACCCTGGGTCACTGCAATCAGTTGCCTTCTCCAGGTGACACCCTCGACTGGCCCCTCCGTGGAAGGCCCAGCGCTCCTGGTACCACACGTACTCCTAGGCAGTGCCCTGGCCCCTCCCTCACAGCGACTCTTCCTAGAGCTCACCACTCTCCTCAAACTCGGCATCCCACAGAGATGGCCTGGCCTTGCCTCCCCTCCAGCAGAAATGCGGCCATCAGCCAGAAATCTCCTTACCTTCTTGCTTTTCTCCACATAAATATACGGGGAGGGGGTGGCAAAAGTAGGGTTATAGTCGTTCGCATGGAAAATGCTGCAATAATGAATAAATACTGACACAAGAATAAACTCTGTCTGCATAGTCACAACTGTAAAACCACTTTTCCCAGCGCCCTACTTGCACCTGCACAGCCTTGGCTGTTACAGCAGAAGTGTCCTTCCTCTTCCTCAGGTCAAGTCCTCCACTGGCTCTCGATCCTGCCATCCTGTATGCTCCCAAACACTGTCCCTTAGCCATCCTCTCTTCCCGGGTTTGTGACCTCTCTCTCTCCCTTTGGTCTTTACCCACCACACACACACACACACACACACACACACACACACACACACACACACTCACACACAGGGGCTGGCACATATCAGGGCTCGGAAATACATGTTGGATGAATACATGGATGTGCCTCACCACCCCCCTCTGCCCCCACCCCCCAGTCATTCACCTTGACCTACTGGGTCCTACCTGAGCTTATCTGCCACAAAAATGACCCGGCGCTCCAGCAGCAGCGAGGCAAAGATTCGGATCAGCTGGCGTACACTGAGGCAGGTAAAAAGGCACTCAAAGTCGACATGCTCCAGCCGAGAATCCATGGGCCGCCGCAGCTCCAACACCTTCAGGAGAGTGATGGGGAAAGCAGGTCAACGCACTCCCAGGTCCTCCACAACGTGATGGGGCGCTGGTTCCCTTCCCACCCTCCCTCTTTTCCAGGGTCACTAATCTACCACACTACACAACAAGGCCCCGTCTCTTCCTCCCCTCAGACTGCAGCTCTGCTCCCCATCAGACAGCCAACCTGTGGGCCAGCGGGCTGACTCCATAAGTGTGGGGAGGTGCCAGCAGGAAGGGGCTGAGGGCCACTCATCAGGCTCTCAGGAAAGCAGGAGGAGAGCTGAGTGCCCTCACACATGTGGGGAATGTGGGAACAGCAGTTTCATCTGTAGGGTCCTCCCCACGCTCTTGCTCACCTCCCCAAGCAAACATCTTAGCCCCCAGGCTGAGCAGACCCCACAACTGATGGTTGCTCCTGAGGCCAGAGGAAGAGCAACACCTCCGCACCCCAGGACTCTGTTGTCATCCACCTCTGGAAAGGCAAAGCCATGTCCTTGCTGCCATGCCCCTCCCTTTCCTGCCATCCTAGCCTCTCTCCCTATCAGCCTATCTAATTCCTGTGCCAGGGATAAGAAAAATACAAGGGAAGGGCTGGCTGTTCTACAGCCTTGCCAGGAAGCAGGACTTTCTTTATCAGGACCAGACCTAGCAATCTTTCCTCCAAAGGGGTAGCAAGGCCACTCCCAAGGTCAGTGCCATGGCACTGAGAGACACTTACTTCCCTGGGTGCAGTTATGAGGGTGGAGGATAGCAACTGTCCCCAGCGGTGTGAGCAGGGGGAGCTGCTGGCCTCAGGCCACACCAAAGCACTGTCGGGGGATGCCCCGTCTTGCACTGGGCCCCTCAGCAAACATGCCCAGCATGGCAATGCAGGCCTCCTAAGAACCGGGGTGAAAAAC
Organism: Macrotus californicus; assembly: GCA_007922815.1. NCBI lineage: Eukaryota > Metazoa > Chordata > Mammalia > Chiroptera > Phyllostomidae > Macrotus > Macrotus californicus. The sequence goes on from VMDR010001069.1 coordinate 79,660, forward strand.
AAATTCCCTCCTATTGCCCTACAGTATCCTGTGGTATCAGGAGGGCTGTCTTCAAGAGGTTTTTATCCCATGTCATCTCATTTGGGCCTTGGGGTCTAAGCAAGTGAAGTTCTAACTCTTAGCTCATTATTCATCCCTCTGAGCCAAAGAGAAGCAGCAAAATGGGCACAAGTCACCCTAACAATCTGTTTATACTGTGTATCTCCCACAGGATGCGGAACTCCCAGAAGACCTGGTGCTGGGTATGCAACAGGGAGCTGAGCTAGAGTTTCCTCCAAATGGAGAAAAACCCCATAGCTATCGCTTGGGGGATGAGGGAAGTGGAACCGGGCCATTGAGAGTTACTTTGCATATTAGAAGAACTTGGCCAGTGTTTCAGTAATGTTAAGTGGCTGTGCCTGCTCAGAGCCAGGGAGATGAGCCTGACCTAACCCACCATGCAATGTAGCCAGGAGGGACTTGCTGCACAAGCCAGAGCAGAAAGGCAGTTAGCTCTACGTCCAGGGACCACACTTCCCTGGACTAACAATGTCAGCCAAGAAAGGCAGAAGAAACCAGACTACTGGCAGGTGTAACCCAGTGTGGGAGGAGTCGGAAATGGGATTACAGAGGAAGATCCACACAGGGATTTAACCCCAGGCATGGGGTAGCCGTGCTCTCTTGACCAGTGCTCTCTTGATCAGGTGGCTGTGGAAGGAGAGGCCTCTTGGCCATGTGGCAGCAGTGTGGGTTCCTGGCCACACAGTTTGAAAGAGTGCAGAAGGATTCCCCGGCCCACCATGAGGATGCAGTTTGGAATTAAAAGCAGGAGCCTCCTTAGCGGAGCACGGATGACTGGAAGAAGCCAGAATACAGACGGGAATCTGCCCAGCTAAACTACCAACTTCTACTTTTTTCCTGAGAGACAGCACCTCTGACTGGCCTGGTTTGGCAAGGAAGATAGGACTGTGTGTTTGTGGGTAGTTATTTTTGTTTCTAAAGGGAGTGAGATTTAACGGCAGAATTCCACCATTATTCTAAACACGTATAACTTTTGAATAAATAGCTCCTTTCCTTTTCATAAGACTCATATTGAGGTCACTGTTCTTATTGGTGGCAGGCATTAAAACCCAAAGCAATAGAACCCAGGGGTGCTGTTACAGGTACACCTGAAACGCTCAGTGCATGTGGGCTGAAGGAATCCCATATCACATTGTGCCAGGGACCTTTGCATCCATCCTATCTTTGCCAGGAGAAGTCACAATGAAGCGCCCCCACGCTGCCTCCTGAGAGTCTTCATGTCATCCAAGAGGCTCTGCTCTGAAGCTCACAGCCCCACATTCCTACCACCTGAGGGGCTGAGTGCCCTCCAGGAAGTGAGAATTCACCCAGACAGCTCTGTGACCTAGGTCTCTTCTCATTCACCTCTGCCCTCAGGAGGTCACAGTCCAGCAGGGCTGAAAGAGACTCATCACAGCCCAGAAGACTGGTGTCAGGACAGAGAAAATGTGTGATGAACATCTGCAGAGAAGCTGAGAGGGCTTTAAGAAAAGGCACCACCCTCATGTGGGACAGGGCAGCAGCTCAGCACAAGATGCTTAACTCGGCCCGCCCAAGGAGAGAAGAAGAGAAGTGTCTTCTGGGCAAAAAGAAGCCGAGTTCAGGGACTCGAGTAAGCAATTCAGGTCTGCATGATGAGAAATGAGGCCAGTGAAGGGGCCAGGGCCACACCCTGTACAACTCCCAGGCACGCTGTTGGGGCCTCAGGGTGGAATCAGCTGTCCTACCCCCAGATCACTCATGAAGCCTCAAGCCCCTCCAAGCCAGGGTGGGGAAAAGAGGCTAAGAGAAAGGCCTTACATGGTACTCATCACACCGAGCAGACCCAATGTTTCTCTAATGAGTCCCTCTCCCATTCTCTGCAGTAACTAACTTATTTCTTCTTCCCTGCCCTAGAACCCAGCACCAACCTCTCATTCTCAGAGGATGACCCGTTCTATTATGAGAAAAGAGAAGCCATCAGAAGAGAATCCAAACTCTACAAGCCATGGCCTCTCCCTGGCATTACACAAAGATGTGCCCTTATCTCCTAATGGAAGGCAGCCCCTCCCTGGATCCCACCCATCTCCTGGGCCTCCTCCTCCAGGACAGCAGACTATCCCCTCCCTCCTGCTTCTTCCTAGGTGGGGCCATTCCCACCAGCATCCAAATAACCATCTTCACAAACTCTCCCCGCCCACATTCCCTTTCAATCACTGCCCCCTTCCCTATTTCTCTCCACAACCAAGGTCTCTGAGAAATGTCTACAGAGGCTGTTTCCACTTTCTCACTCCCTATCCATTCTTTCTCAACTCACAGAACTCAGGCTTCTGGGGCCCCACCCCCACTCTTCTGAAATCCACTCTCCTGATCTCTTGGTGGCATCTGATCACTCCTTCCTTCTTGAGATGCCCCCGCGTGCCCCTTGGCTTCCCAGCCCCACCCTCTCCTGGTATTCCTCCCATCATCTCCATCCTCAGCCTGCTACTCCCACTGCAGGACCTCTAAATGCTGGAGTCCCTCGGGACTGAGGAGGACCGAGGCCTGGGCTCTCTTCCCTATCTACACTCTGTCACCAAACATCTTCTCTTGGGTGTCTCAGGCATCTTGAATGTAACTTGTACAAAATCAAACCTGACCTCAAAACCTGCTCCTCCACCAGGGGCTCCATCAGCTTACCCTGCTGCTCAAGTCAGAAAGCTGGCAGTCAGCTCTAAAATCTCCCTAAACTCATTCTCTATCTCCAATCAAACACGAAGTGCTCTTGACTCTAATTCTAAACTGCATCTCAAATCCATCTACGTCTCTTCATCTCTTCTACCACAGCTTAATCCAAGCAACTATCCTCCCTTGCCCACACTACTGCACCAGTACCCTAGCTAGGGATACTATCCCTCCTTTCACTCCAGTCCCTTATCTGCCTAACAGCCAGGGTGAGATTTTAAACACTTATCTCAGATCTTATAACCCCTCTTCAGAGAAAACTGAAAATCCTTACTTTGGCCCCTCAGGCACAATGTGATTTGGCCTCACCACCCCTGCTCACCACCCTTCCGACCACCTTGGCCTTTTTCCCATTCCTTGACAAGCACACACATTTCCCCAACTTTTGCCTTTGAATGTGCTGTTCCCTCTACATGGAATAACTTTCTCCCATCATACCCTTCTCCTTCAGTCTCCCTCCTCCCACTTTATTTAGTTGACTTACTCACCTTAGGGCCCTAGTAAAACGTCACTTCCTCAAAGGAGGCTTTCCCCGGCCCCCTAGTCTAAAGCAGATCCCTTGTTACAAACTCTCACTCCTGTGCTTTCAGTTGGTACTTAACACACTTAGTAATTATCTATTTACATGTAGAAGTGTTTATCTAGTATCAGTCTCTCCCACTAGACCACGGACCCCACAAGGACAGAGCTGTGCCCCTCTTTGACTTCAGGACTGTGCCCCAAGGTCTGGCCTGACCCCAGACTGCGAGAGAGCACACAGTAACTATTTGAATGAAGAAGAAGAGGGCAAGTGGAGTGCAGTGAGCTGGGCAGAGTCGGCAGTTCCATCACTCCCTTTTTCAGTCCATATTGAAAAGCTGCACCTCGCACAGACTGCACCCCTGGCTAGGCAGGCCTTGCTCCAGCCCCAGTCGCTAGTCTGAGAGCAGAGGCAGCAGAAGTCCCTACCTCATTGCCAGCGCCTGGCAGGAACGTCTTCACTTTGATGGTCTTCCCTGGAGCAGGGAAGGGCGACTCCATGAGACTTCTCATGAAGGGATAAACCAACGCAGCGGAGACCCCACGCCGTCGCTCCACCTCGTCTAGGACCTGTGCCCACCACCAGCAGCCCAAAGAGGAAGGGTGTCAGGGCACTGCCCTTCCCCACCTCTGGGCAGAGAGAGGGCAGCTCGGCATCTGACCAGCCTAGGCCAACAGTTGGGAGACTAGGGGGCTATCTTTCCAGGGGCTTCCCACCCTCCCTTCTCATCTTCCTTGGCACTCAGTGACCGCTCTGTGCCCCTAACCAGTCCTTGCCTCAGACGCCAAGAGCTGAGAAGCTGGGCAAAGGAACACCACTTAGGAGTTGGATCCCTGGGCCCTTGACTTCTCCAAGGTGGTCTCTATCCCAAAGAACTCTCTCTCTGCCCATGGCCCAAAGTGGGCTATGGCATTGGCAGACACTGCTGGTGCAGGAGCTGGGGCGATGCCAGCTGGCTGGGTGAGGAGCCAGGCCTGGGAACCGGGAGGTCGCCAGAGAGCTCGCTTGTACTTGCTCTTGCATTCTCTCGTCCTCTCGCCCTCTCACTCACTCACACAGGTGGTTTTCTCATCTAAGCTGGCCGCAGATGCTCCTGTGGGAGCTGTCAGCTCAGGGGAGGGGGAAGGAAGTGAGCCAGAGCCCTCTTACCTTGGAAAACAAGCCGAAGCAGCCAAGGCGGCTGATGACACAGTATACCTCTGGCAACCGGGGCCCTTTCCCACTTGGCTGGGCGGGGATGCGGAGGAAGAGGAGGAGAGACACAGACACAGAGAATGCATGATTACTATAGCTGGCTCCTCTTCCTTGGGAGCTGAGAACTAAGGACTACTCTTCTAGAGGAAGAAGGAAGACTCCCTCTTCTAAACCTTCATTCAACCAGGTCCCAAAGGAGAGGCTGCTGCTCTTGGGGGGCAGGCTTCAGCAGCTTCTGGTGGGCCTTCCAGCCCAAGGTGCCAGGTTCCTACAAAGCTCTTCACAGGCTTACCCTGCCCCCAGGAGGACAGTGATGGGTGCAAAGAACAAAGCAGTTTGGCAGAGGCTATAGTATGATTTGTGGATTTACATCCATTAGGCTGGGACCCCCAAGAACGCAATGGTAATGAGAGAAACTTGTGCACATTCTTAGCAGCAAACCATATAGTCTTCTGTCCCCCCATCAGGGAACATTCTGAAAAACATTCCTTTTCTCGGTTGTTCTTTTCTACTTTCCTTGATCCGTTCCTATTCTACGAAGGCTAAATGGTAGTAGAGAAGGGAAGCAAACTACTGTTCACTAAAAGTTTACGAGCCCTTATCAGGTAACTAAGTGAGTTCAAGTGTCATACCGATATTCAAAGATTATGGGTTTGGTCCCTGGTCAGGGCACATACAAGAATCAACCAATGAATGCATGAATAAATACCACAACAAATCGATGTTTCTCTGTCTATCTGTCTGTCTCTCCCTATTTCTATCTCCCTATGTCTCTCTCTCTCTCAAGCCAATAATTAAAATTTTCAATTTTTTTTTTTACCATATCTGAGTTCCAGGCTTGCTACATTACTGAGGCAAATCTGTGAGATAAGCACTATTATCCTCACTTCATAGATGAGTAAACTGAGTTAAAAATATTAAGCTATTGTCCAAGATCATGTATCTAAAAGTCATGGAACCAGGAATCTGTTTTGGTCTCCAATTTGCTGTTATACTTCTAAGGCATGCGGCTTTCTGACAAGAAGAAAGAGAAAAAGGGCTCAAAGACCCAGGATAGAGATATGCTACAGAGTAGAGGAGAACAAAGAAAGTAAGTGATTTAAAAGGTGGGCAGCGGGAGATGTGCACTGAGAGCTCCCCACATCTGCAGCCCCCACTCACACACAGGTGCAGGCTGAGGTGTGTCCACAGGAGCCTACTGCTCCAGCCAGGGGCTGGCAGGGCTCTGTGGCCGCCTCAGGCTCAGAAGCCTGGAGGGCCTGGCAAGGCCTGGTGGGGAGGGATGAGAGCAGCAGGTGCTGGCCCCTCATGCAGGCTGCTAAGCAAATGCAGATGGGGCTATTTCAGTCTTCAAACCTGCTGGCCACACGTCACAGATATAAAGAGAAGGCAGAATCTGTTTTTGTCCATATTAGGCCTGAAACTCACTCCTCGATCTTTCCCTCTCCCCCGCCTCCCCTAAAGCCCCAAGTGATTAAATCAAGTATGTGGGATTTGGGTTAGAATCATTGTGTCCAATCTACAGGAATGCCGAACTAGTGCCAGCCCCCTTGGCAGGGACCCAGCCCAGGCCCTCTCTGAGCACGCCAGGACAAACATGCTCTTCCCTGGGGGCAGCAGGCCCACTGCAAAGGAGCAGCTCTGCTCCATCTCTGCTCCTGCAAAGAGAGCCTCGGAAGGCTCCTCTTCAGGCCCAGGTGAACCTGGGGCCTGCTGGCCTCCGCCTGGCTCCCCACCTGCACCTGCACCTGCACTGCTCCACACTCCCCTCCCTCAGCCCCACTCACTGGGCATTCTACACCCATGCATCGCTTCTCCCCAGACTGCCCTCTGGGGTGGTCCAAGAGCACCTGACTTGGTGTTAAAGGACTTGAGAGTCAATTCTGGCTCTGTCCCTCACTGGCTGTGTGACCTTGGGAAAATTATTCCACTCTAAGTCTTAGTTTCTTAATCTATAGAATGGATATAATATTACCTTGTGGGCTATTATGAGGATTAAAGAAAATGACATACTTAAAGGATCTAGCCTGGAACACAACAGATCCTAAATAATAGTTTATTCCCTTTGCCTTCCCTTCTACATTGAAAGTCCTACCTCCTCTGCTCCACTATCTAAAGTTCTTGGAGGGTAGCAGGACTGATGACTAACTGATCTTTATGTTCCTTTAGCATACTGCCTGACCGTCAATAGGTGTAGGATATATGTTTCTGAATGAATGAATGAATGAATGAATAAGAGAGTGAGTGAATGAATGAATGAATGATGGGCCGAAAATCCTCCATTTGGGACCCCTGCTATATATTACCCTTGCTGAGGATCCCCTTCATCTGCCCCTAGAGTGGCATCTAGTAAGGCCTTCTCCCACTAAGGCCTGGCAACCCCAAAACATAGTCGACAGCCCAGGCCAACAACATCCCTGGTGAGCTCCCAGGGACTGTGCAACAGGGCTCTTCTACCACTACCTCGATCTGTGTCCCAGGACTAGTGGGAAGGACTGCTCTCTCCACAACATGGCTTACATTTTCAAACTGTCCCTTTCCCCTGAGTTCTAGAATCCCATAGAGAAAGCATCTCTCCCAGGACCCCAGAGAAGGCACTGCTCTGCTCCTGCTCCGCCTCCAGCCCTACCAGACCATGGACGAGACGCCTCCCTGCCTCAGGCTGGCTAGAGATGGGGCTGGAAGAAGGCCTGCTCCACCCCAGTCTGTCGCGCGCACACATGCTGCTGGGGGACAGGGTGCTGCTGTCTGGGACTAGCAATCAGTGCTCAGAAGCCCGAGGCCAAGGAATGAGAAGGAAAAGTGTGGGCAAACTAAAAACATATGACAGCCCAGTAGAGGGGCCATGCTCTCCCGCCTTTACACATCATCGTAGATCCCAGGGCCCAGGCAGAGGGGCCACTTTGAGTCCTGCCAGCCCAGGATGCCTCATCCATGAGTGTGTGTGGGTGTGCACAAGTGTTTTGGGGTGGCCTCGAGGAGCAGAACACAGGATTCCATACAAGGTGAAGATGAAGAAAGGCACACAAACGTACAGACACTGTGGCCCAGTTCCTGAGGACCGAATGGCCCCACTCACCAGTAAGCGCCTGCAGTAGCCAAAGCGTCTGCTGCCATCCTCTCCAGTCAGCATGAAAGAAAAAGTCTCACTGGAACAGGGAGAGGTCTGCATCAGGGAAGCATCAGAGGACCCAGGAGACAGCCCCCAAGAAGAGGGCCTGCCGTCCCAGGGAGGGGGTGAAGGGCCAGGTTGCTGCAGGAGAGGAGGTTGGGACTAGGGTGGGCCCCATTCAACTGCGCACTGCTATGGAGGTAACGAGGCTCTGCCTCTCCTTTCCCCCAGCCAGGTCAGGGCAGCCCTCACCTCGTATACTCTGACACAGGGAGCCAGTCCTTGGCATCAGGGAAGCAAAACTGGGGAATGGCCTTGAGCCTCTCCTCTGCCTCACGCATCTGCTTGGTGGGTCGGTCCAGCTGCAGGGAAGAGGAACACGGGGAGAGATAGATAAGGCATGGAACCTGAGTAGGGGGTGGCTAAGAAGCATCTCTTTCCCTGAGAGCCCTAGATGGCATCCTACCAACTGGCATGCTTCTCAGCAAACCCTGTCCCCACTCCCAATTCTTACTGAGGGGTCTGGGTGTGGGCTGAGTCATCACTTACTCATTCCATATATGCCAAATGAATGCTTTGTGTGTGGCAGCTGGCACTGTGCCATGTGCTGGGACTACCAATGGAAACCAAGTGGACAAGTTCCCTGACCCTGCACATTCTGGTCAGGAGAGAGAGATTATGAACAGCAAAATTTCAGAGGATGGGCAGGGGAGGAGCTACTTTAGTATCTGCAGAGATGTCCTGGAAGAGGTACTTTCCAAGCAGCGAGTGGAGAATGAGAAAGAGTTAGCAGCCATGAGATGAGGTGGAGAAAGGACATGCCTGGCAGGTACTACAGCAGAGAGAAAGGCCTGAGTGTTGAAGGAAGGGAATGGAGGCCAGGATGGCTGGTGGTAGGGGAGGGATGGGAAGGGATAAGGTAGACAGCGGGGAATGAGGAGTGGCTGCTAATGGGTATACTTCCTTTGTGGGGTGATAAAAGTGTTCTGAAACTGACAGTACATCTCTTTGAATAAACTAAAAGTCATTGCCTCGGACATTTTAAAGTAGGTGAATTATGTGTATAGTATGTGAACTACATCTCAATAAGGTGGGAGAGAGAGAGAGACAGAGAAGCTGGGGCCCTTCCTCAAGACAATCTGATTTTATTCTAAGCACACTGGGAAGTGTTGTCTCCGCCCTCATCCTCTGCATGAACACCGGCACCCCCTGGAGCCCTGTCTTCCCTCCTGGCTATGGGAGCCATGCTCAGGGCGGCCAGCTGAGTCCCCAAGGCAGGACCAGGGCCTCTCCTCTCCCCCAGAAGGGCCAGGCAGGCAGAGGTGGGGGGAGGGGCAGGGGATGGAGACAGCCTCACCTTGGGAAACTGGTAGGAGACTTCAGGGAGGTAGGTGTTCCGGGATGGTTTCTTCCTGAGGGACACCACCACGAAATACTCGAAAAGTTCCCGCTCCTGCCACTCCAGCAGCTCCAGCTCCAGCGTCCGGTAACTCGGTGCACGCTTCAGCATCGACTGGATGTGGACTAGGCGCTGCGTGTGGGCTGGGGGCAGGTCACACATCAGGGGACAGGCCCCACACCAGCCCCCCTCCACACCAGACTCGGGGCTCGGCCCCTGTGCATCATCTCTAAGTGCATGAGCCTGGTCTGACTCCCCACCCTGCTAGGTCTCGGGAAGGAGCAGCAGGAGCAAGGTGTCTGCCTTGACACAGGGAGCCCCTCGTCTGGGCCTCCTGGGGCCTCTGGAGGCTGAGCTGGGCCAATAGGACTGCCCCAGCCAGGCAAACCCAGGGACATATCCCTGGCACCCACCCACCCCTGCCCCAGTGCCAACAAAACTAGAAGATAGCAACATCCACAAAGGCTTCATCCTTGGGCCTCTACCAGTCTTTGGACTTGAAGCCTTTGTCCCTGTCCCCAGGCCCAAAGTTCACTTGCCCACTTGCCTGGGGCCAGTGGAGAGGGAAGGAGGGAACTAGCTCCCACCTACTTCAATCACCCAGGAAGAACTAGGCAGGATTTCCCAGGAGAGAAAGAACAGAGATGCGTCCAGGCCCCTGGAATGTGAAGATCCCAGGACTTTTCAGGGAGGTAGCAGTCTCTCACTCTAGGGAAAGGGGAGGTGAGTGGCCTCAGGGCCTCCAAGGACCAGTTTCCTCAGATGGTGGCACATTCCTTATAACCAGCAGAGGTGCTTGTACTCTCCTAAACTCATCTATGACCAGGCAAATCTTGTACCCAGTGTTCATGGACAGCGGCGGCTTGGGAGAGTAGGGACAAGGCCACCAACCTGAACTTTGGGCAACAGGAGACGTCTATAGGTAACCTCACAAGGCTGAGCTCACGTGACCGTAGAAACAGACTCCCCTGTAGCCCTTTGCTCTGCTGGCCTGGTCTCCCGCCTGCCTGTTGCCTCTCCAAGCCAGGCCAGTTTGGGACATGGGCAGGGCACATGTGGAGGGAGGGAAGTCTTACTCCCTGCAGCCAGGGCTGGGAAGGGGTTCCACACTTGTGGGAAGCCAACCCCTCACCTTTGAACCTGTCGTCAGAGTCGCTCTCGCTCTCACTATTCTCATCTGGAAAAGAAACAGCAGGAGTGCGTGCTTGCTGAGCCAGTGTCCCACAGCAAATGCTGCCTGTGCCCACCCCCAGCTCTGCTCAGGAGGGATGAATCGGGACCTAGTCTGGGCTCCAGGGGGGCCTGTGGCCAGGCTCCCTCAGAGCTCAAACCGTAGACACTCATCTATACACACACCCCTACCCATCCAGTCCTGATCTGGAGGGGAGCTGAGGACCCAAGGAAATCTAAACTTTCCTTTTGCCAGAAGCAGATTCCCACAGCCACCTCCTTACTCGGGGCCTCACAGCCCAAAGCCCGAACCAACCCATCCAGGACTTTCTTCCCTCTTTGGCCCATTCCTTTTGCATGACTACTTCTTGGTAGGGCTCTGCACCCCTGGAAGGCAGGAGGATTCCTATGATTGGCCCACAGAGGGGTAAACTGAGGCTAGTGCATGCATCTCCCTGTTCCTAATGCCCAAGGGCCCCAGACATAGCTGGACCAGTTCAGGTATCAAGGCCTACCTCTCAGAGATGCTGTCTCAACGCTGGACATAGACAGCTTTTTTAACCTCTTCTTTCCTCTCTTGGCATTGTAGATGGAGTTAATTCTTTGGACAAGCTGGGTGAGAAAGCAGGGAGGGTGAGAGAACCCGAACACCAGCTGCCCCTATTTCTGAGAGGGCTGATTAATAGACTACCTGTTCCCTCACTGGTATAAGCTTTCTGCACCCCCTGCCCCAGGCCCAATTTGGCCTCCCTGCCGCACTGACCCCGAGTGCAGATGGTCTGGTAGCTCTCCATCTACCTAGTCCCCTAAGGGGACTCCTGCCCCAAGACAAGGACATTAAACTTAGCTCCCCAGAGGAAGGAACTGTGATCAAACTGGACAGGATGGGCACTCCTGGGTCCCCAGAGTCACTGACCCAGCGGAGACAAAGAGCTCCTCAGATGCAACAACAGGAACAAGGATTCCAGCCTTTCCCCTCTGGGCTATAACCTGGAGCCCTGACAGGAAAGAGCTAAATTCCCAATATACTCAAGCATTGTTTGCAGGCTAAAAATACCATCGAGCTAAATCCTGCTGCCCTGGGCTGAGGGCCTTATGTGTGCAAATCATTGCTGAAAACTCTGTTCTGAGAGTCATAGAAAGGAAGACCTAGATTGAGCCTGGAAATGTTTGCCTGTGCAGAAACTTCAAAATGCACACCCCCTTCGCACTAATGGGGAGGCTCCTAAGGACTGGTTTCCACCCATCCAGAGGCATGGAGCGCTCCCTGCAGGAAGAGGCTGGCCTATCCGTCCCCTAACATCTGTCCACCATTAATCCCTTAGTGCATCTTTATTAGCAAGATGAGTGAATTAACCAGATGAAAAAGAAAGGCTGCTAGGCTCAGAATATCCTCAAGGAGAACTGAGGAAGCATCCCCAGATTAGGGGAAGAATGGGAGGGAGAGAAGGCCGCCTGCCCGCCCGCCTGCCCACCCAGCCCTTTCTGGGGAAGGCTACCTTGGGGATGCGGCGGGCCCGGCGGCTGGACAGCAGCTCGCTCGTGGTGCTGAGGCTGTCCTCGTTGAGGCTGGAAGGTGAGGATGGCAGGCTCAGCTGAGCCAGCAGCAGCATGTCGTCATGGCTGTGCCTCTTGGGTAATCGTGGCAGCCGGTGGCTCTTCCTTTCTGACCAGTTCCCACTGCGCAGGGACTGGCTGCCGGGTTTCAGGGAGAGCTGGCAGCGGGGAGAGAACATGGAAGAGGGACTCACCACAGAAGCCTTGGGCGGCACCAGTCTGATGGCGCTTGGACTTAGCAACTGCAAGCTGGCATCACTGGCTCCTCGAATCCCACCCTGGAATTTCCATCCACTGGGGTTTCCTCTTTCAAGACCTTAGCTGCTAATCAGCAGGTCAGGGCTAGATAAGATACTTGCTTCCACAAAGGAAGCTTAACTACTTCTGCCAGAGTAAAGAAAGCAGAGGTTAAGAAAACTGGGCTGTCATTTGAATGGAAAGAGAAGGCCAACAGGGGATTCTGGGGGCTCCTCCTGAGCTTTGGGACAAGGCTTTTGGGACAAAGCTTTGGGAGTGCCTTCTAGTCCACTCTTCAGAGATTCATGCTTCTTCCCTCCAACAGGAATGGCTCTAGGTCTCGTGAACACCTGGCTAGCTCTCAAACCTGGTCCTTGGGCCGAAGCCTGGCCACCAAGTGCCAGTACTGAGATCGTTCCTGCAGGCGCTGCAGAACACCAAGACTGGACCAGAGCCCTGTCTTCCTGCTTCCCACAGAAGGGGGAGCAACGGTGATAAGACAGCAGACAACAGGGACTCCTGCCTTAGTCTGACAGCTCAGCGCTCTCGTAGTGAAAGGAAGACAGTTGGACAGGATGCCCCTAAGAGCATGTCTCAGTTGTCCCCAAGGGCTTCAACATGCCACAAATGCCTGAGTGCAGAGCTCTTTCCTGAGGTCACCTCCTTTGCCAGGCGCTAGTGCGGGTAGAAGACTGAGTGGGGGCTGGCCCAAGCCTTGGGAAGACAGGCCCCCACTGCGGCCCTCACGCTGACCCACAGGCCCAAGTCCAGCTACCTCACCTGAGTGGGTGGGTTGTTGTACTTCCTGTCCTGAGGACTCCACATCCTGTGCAAAGAGTCCAAGGAGTTCTCTGACAGTTGCTGGGATTTGCGTCCTGCTCTTCGGCTCTTTAAGTCCACATCCTCATATGGATTCTCCTTGGGCAGATCTCCTGCAGAGGAGGAAAGGTTAGAGCAGGAGGAGAAGGGAAGAAGGAAACACATGCGCTCTCTCTCTCTCTCTCTCATGCACACGCACGCACGCACACGCACATACACACACACACACACACACACACACACAAATAAACAAGCAGAATTCCTGTGAACCAAAGAGAATGGCTTCTGCCTGGCCCTTCAGCTCATGAGTCACGCAGCTGCCCGTCGGCAGTGGGAGGCTACAGACAGATCCTGGCTCTGAGTCCAGGAGCTGAACCCCCACCCCCAGTTCAGCTCAGTCTGGTCTGGCCTCTGCTTTACAAATTCAGGGATTGCACAACACTTGCTCAGCCACCCCTGCCAGTGCCCAGCCAGAGGACAAAGCCAACACCAGGTGTCTTTCCTTAGCTCCAGTCCCTCTGCTCAAAAGCCCCAGAGATACACAGTTCAAGGTAGGAAGGGCTGTCAGAGGTCACAAGGTTGTCCCCGCTACTGACAGCTCCCTGAGGACCCACTCTAGGGCACAGGGCTCTCCCAGGCGTCGCTCTGCTCAACAACTCCTTTAGAACAGTGGTTCTATCTGGCCCACCGAGGGAACCCCAGCACGAGCACAGAGACTGGCAAGTAGTGAGTGCTCTAGAATTGTTTGTGCAGGGAACTGCTCTTCCACTGTGCCACTCTACTTCCCCTACCGCTGAGCTCAGCAGAGAAGAGAATGGTCCCCTTTTGGAATTGCCTCTCCTCCTGACGCAGGGGCAGGTGTGAGAGGCTTGAAAGGGGTTGGGGTGGGGGACAGCTCTCAGATCCCTGGGAGCAGGCACTGCAGTAGCAAGGCCAGGGACTCTCAGACAGTCAAAATCACAGTCCTTGAAGAGCAACCCCTTCCCATAAACAATACCCTCCTGTCCCTTCCCCCCAACACTTGCCTGGATTTTTGTAAAATACATTACAATCCAGGTCAGTCCTGCCTCAGTCCTGCCAGAATCAGGGTGGGGAAAAGATCCATGGGGACTGTGACTGAATACAGTCCTCTGCTTCCCCTTCCCTGGTCTCCCCATACCCTTTCCTCCATACCCTTCCCTCCGCATCAACACCACTCTGGGGCACTCAGGACATAGGTGCCAGCAACCAGGATAAGGTGCTGCTGGAGGTAGCACACGTGGTAAGAGCTCCTTGTGGAGCAGCAGGATTGAGCCCGGCTGACCAGGGAGCCCCATGGATGCCTGGGCGTGCCTCACACCTCAGGGGGGGTTCAGAGGCCCCTTGTTGGGCAGAAGGCAAAAGAAAGAGCTGCAGGACTATACATAAAAGCCACTGAGAACGTGGGCTTTCCTAGGATAGGACTCAGGGGAAAAACCAATCCCATACGCTTACAGACTTCTCAGTTTCCAAAGCCAAGATCCTCACTAATTGTGGTAGCCACTTACTACTATTCAGAAAAACCACAATGAATTTAGGAAATGCCTTTACAGAAGTTTGGGGGGAAGAGATGAGGGGAGGCATGAATGGCAGACTTCAGCCACAGCTAATGAGACTGCCATGGGAGAAAGACAAACTCCGTAAATGTGAGTCAAAGACGGCCCAAGGAAGGATTGGGCTGGATTAAGTGACTCCAGCACCAGCAGAGCCCCCAGCAACTGAGCAGCCGTTTTCCTGTAACACAGTCATGGTATGAAAGTGACTTGTCTCCATTCCAGGGCCCTGACTAAGCAGAGCTGGCCCAGCAACACTGCCTCAGGGAGCCACACATTCAACCTGGCATCCCATGCATGCTGTCTCCAGCCTACCCCACTGCGGGCACCTAGGAGGAGTCAGGGTCGCCTCTACTTCTTGGTCCCTCTCCAGCACACTTCCTGCAGCAGTGAGGCGTGGGGATGGAGGGTGAGACCGGCCAGGACAGCCTTTTCAGCCCTGTGCAATGGGACCAGAGCGTCGCTGTGCACTGTGCGGGTGGGGGAGGAAGAATGCTTAATCCAAGCTCATCAACTCCCAACTGCCTCCGGCCAGGTGATCCGCTGGAGTCCTCATCCCTACCCCCCACCTACAGCATGGCCCTGGCTCGACTCCTTCAGATCAGAGTTTCTCCAAACTACTGACATTTTTGGCTGCATAACTCTTGTTGTGGTGGACTTTCTGTACATTTGTAGGATGTTTAGCAGCAACCCTGGCCTCAGTCCACTAGAGTCCCAACCCCCAGGCCTGTTAGGAACCGGGCTGCACAGCAGGAGGTGAGCAAGCAAAGAACACTGGAATTACCGCCTGAGCTCTGCCTCCTGTCCACCGACCCCCACCCTCAGTCCACAGAAAAATTGTCTTCCACGAAACCAGTCCCTGGTGCCAAAAAGGCTGGGGACCACTGCACTAGAGGACAGTAGCATCCCTTCATTTGTAAGAACCAAAAATGTCCTCTGAACAGATAGATGGGTAGATGGTTAATAGAAGGAAAAAAGGAAGGAAGGAAAGAAGGAAGGGAGGGAGGGGAGGAGGGAGGGGAAATTCCCTCCCCCCCGCCTTAAGAACCACTGCTTTAATAAGGAATGTATTCAATAACATTGCAATAATTGTGTATGGTGTCAGATGAGGACTAGACTTTTTGGAGTGAGCACTTTATAAGATATATAAATGTTTAATCATTATGTTGTACACCTGAAACTAATATGGTATTGCATGTCAACTATAATTGAAGAGTAATTTTTTTTAAAAAAGAACCACTGCCTTAGATAGATGTTTCTGAATTCTCTAATAGTTGCTGGGTGCCTGGGCACATGTCCCAAGTTAAACCCTCTTTCCTCCATCCTTCCCTTCTCCTTCCTCCCTCCCTCCTTCACTCCCTTCCTTCTTTCCCCAGAATCAGAGCTCTGAACATTGATATAAAATCCAAACCTAAAAAACCAGATGTAGGAGACAGAGGCCCAAGGAAGTGAGAGAGGCACAATGTTGCTGCACATCAGTGACAACCTGGGAGAAAACAGTGGGGAATGCCAGGTTCTCGACACTAGTCCTGGCTCTGGAAACTGAATTTCAGGAGAGCCTCACATGCCTGCTCCTCTTGTCTGCCTAGCCCAAACAGCAGCCTCATCTCCAGCAATGTTGAGCATCCTGTTTGATACAACCAGGCCACTGACCTTCTCTCCAGGAAATGACCGCTGGCCCCAGCCCCAGCCCTGCCTCCCAGGCTTCACTTGGGCCCTTCACTGCTCTGGTTCACCTGCTGCTCTCCACTTCCTAGACTGCCCCTGTCTCCCCTTTCAGAGCTGCCTCACAGAGATACTCCCCGTCATCTCCCCACGGGATGGGGATGTGCAGAGACCACGCATGCCCTGAATCTTAGAAGCACTGAAATGAACCTGCTGAGTGCAAGTTAATGCCAAAGCAACAGCTCAGAGCTGGGCGAGGAGGAGGAATCTGGAGAACGAGGCTCAGAACTTCCTGAGCAGCAGGGCTACACCAGAGCTGGAAAAGCTAAGCTGAGTGGAATGGCATGGTGGAGAGGCAGGAGGGGCAGGGACGGGAGACAAAAACCCAGGCGGACTGCAGGACTTTCACCTGCGTTCCTTCCCACATAACTCCCTCAAGACAAGGCCCGCGGCCCCACTCTGCCCTGGGGAAGGCCCTGAGCAACCCCATCTCCTCTCATGAAGCCAAGCCAGGGAAGCCAGAGGTCTCAACCCTTCCCAGCTTTGCTGATGAGATAAGGGACAAGGGTATCGCCAAGAATTTTTGCTCTGCACTCTTTTAAAGGGATTTGTCAGAGCCCAAACTCATCAAAGTGATGCTCTGGGAGGAAGAAGCCAGCCCCACCGGGCCCGGCCGCCACTGCTCCCATAGCTCCTTCGGTGTCAACACCCTCCCTTCCAACACACACCCAACTGGAAGAACCAGTTAGGGAAGGGGTGTGCACGAGTGTGTGTGTGTGCATATATGTGCACAGGCGCTGAGAATTTCTCCAAACAGAATCCTAAGCTTCCTGGACCACACCCATGACTAGGGCCTTGGGTTTGCATTTCCCTCCCCATCCCTCTCCGTCCCAACCAGCTGTTTCTTCCCAGCCACAGCTTCTCTACCCCTCCACCCACTCTTACCCACACACTGGAGGGAGGGCCAGGGTATGTAAGGGCCCAGCTCCCCTTACAGCACACAGCACATCAGATGGGGAGCTGTAAGGGGCCAGTTGTTACCCACCCTCCAAGCCTGGACACCACTTCCCAACTGCCAGGGCACTGTTCCAGGGGCTATGCTGCTGGGTTGCAGCCTCCATTCTGTTAGGTGCCCCTGTTTTTTTCCTTACTGCTTCCCAGCCTGGGGACAAATGAGAGAAGAGGGCAGAGAGAGAGCAGAGGCTCAGAAAGCCCTGCAGCCAGGCTGACTGGCCTGTCCCCAGCTCCCATCCCACTCAAGTTCCTGGAAACCCTCCCTCAGCCCCGGCTAGCTGACAGGAGTGGGAATCTCTGCAGGAATGCAGCCCAAGCTCCCTGGTCAGGCGCCGAGGCCACTCCACATAGCTCCCTCACAAGCTGCTTCCTTGGGTGCATTTTTAAGTGTCAGAATGCAAACAATTACAAGGCTCTGCCAAAGAGCAGCATCTTCTGGGGCAGATGTCAAGTTGGACAGGTAAGAATTAACAGCCCCAGGAAGCAGCAAGGCAGTCACTTTATTTTGAACCCCTCTATTGCAAGTTAGCAGGAGAAACCCCAGCCCCTTTTGGAGAATCCCACCCCAGTTCTCCAGGCATCCTGCCTGGTGTGGGGTGAGAGGCCAGCAAACTCCCAAGGCCCCTTGTTCAAGTCCACTGCTCACAGAGACAGGATTGCCTCTGGGCCAATGGCCCTCGATCTCTAACAGACCAGGACCTCCAGTCCAATCGGCTGGTCCCCAAGATGGAAATGTAGCATGGGTGCTCTCCCCTCCCAGCCCCGTTATCACACACCCCAAGAGAGCTTCATCTGTCCCTCTCCAAGTGAGGCAGCACACACGGTACCAGAATCGACTGTAACCTCACGGAGCACAGGCTGGGCGAAGAACAGAGACAGGCTCCTGGGAAGTCAGAGGCACCGGTCAATCCGAGGCAAAAAGTGAAACTGACATTCCGAGTTCGGAAACAAGGCTCCCCCTAAAGCCTCTGGAGGAGGGTCCAAATTCTTGGGGCCTATCTCTAGGGATGGAGACAGGGATAAATCAACCAGAATCTAAGAGAAAGAGCTATTTTCCCTCTAGCCTCCCTGATCAGGTCTAGAAACTCAGACTGGGCTGCTGTGGGAGACACAAAGGACAATGTGCCCAGGGCACTGAACTACCTACAGACACTGAAACCCATCCTTACCCCACAAGGCAGAAGCAAAGCCCAGGTGCCTGGGTCACTCCCCGGCACTCCCTCCTATACCGCCCCCCCCCACCTCCCCCCAATTCTCTACACAGGCGCCAGATCAGAAGCCAGTGAGCCACTAAGGAACATGCCCCAACTCCCACGTCACTCCACACCAACCCTTATGCCCGATTCTAAATCACCCATCTGAGAAGCATCCAAGGAGCTCCTACATTTGCTTGCCTCCTCGTGCCACATTCACAAGTGGCTTCTGAAGTCCCCTCTACCTGCCTCCCCTTCCCGTTCGCCTAGCCTGGCCTAGAAGGCCCAGAGAACAGTTCTGTTGCTCAGGAAAGTGGCTCCAAAACTTCCTCTCTCTCTCTCTCTCTCTCTAATACACACACACACACACACACACACACACACACACACACACACACCAGACACTGCCCCCAAATAAGTACAGAGTCCTAAAATCATGGAACTCGGGACAGTTCAAATGGTTAAACTGTCCCTTTCCCTCACTTCAGTTCAGCTGAGACAAGAACATCCTCCCACCTGAAATCCCTGGGCAGCCCAGACAGGCTGCAAAGCATCTCAGAGAAGAGAGAACAGTGAGGACCACGGTGTTAGCAGTGCCTCCTCTGCCCAGGGCGGCAGCCATAAGGGCCGTGGGCAGCAATGACATTACAACTCCTTCCCAACAAAAGGAAACAGGAATTCACCCTGAAGCTGGGGGATAGGGAGGGAGATGGGGCTGCGCCTCTGATCCCCACAGCTCTTGACCTCAACACTGGGTGACCCATGCGTACAAAGCTTTTTCCCCAGTGGTAAGGGAAGAGGCCCCCCCTCCCCAAGCCCTTTTGCTGTTTGAGGGACTTCACTCCCACAGCCTTGCTGTTATGACCTAATTTTGGAAGGCTACATGCTAATAATCACCTCGTTCCTGGGAAAGCAGAGCTCGAGCGCTGCTGCTGGCGCCCCAGGACACTGGCCCGGCAAGTTCTGAGAGGGAAACAATGAACCTGATGGCTCGGATCAAGTGAGGGAATAGATGCTTCTCTTTTCCTAAGATTCCAGCCTTGTGAGACTCTAAAGGGGCCTCGACTGGGGCCACTTCTCTCTAATGTGTGAACTAAGACTACATTCTCCAGCCTCCAGTCCCACGACAGAGATGAGAGAGGGATGAGGGAGTGGGCAAGTGAGCTGGCACACCGCTTCTCTTCTGCCACCTACAAGGGGACACACCCTTTACTTGAGCAGAATTAAAGCCCCCACTAAAGAGAATGAGGCCAGAATTCAAATGAAAGCCAGAAATCACCCCACCCAGCCTAGATTATTGGGTTTTTATTGACCCTCGAACGCAAGTTTGCCAACACCAAGTCCTCCCAGTCCTTGGAGGACAACTCGCCGTGGTGTGTCACATTTCCGACCTTCTAAGCAAGAGGAATTAATGGTGCCAGACTGTCTTCTCGGAGATGTTTATAGAGCAAACAGCCTTGGGAGGCAGGAACAGTAGCTCCCTCCAGACAGAGGCAGATTTGATTCCTGACCGGAGTAACAAGGACAATGTCTCCTTATGGGCAGGTGTGCCTGTGGCCACTTGAAAACACTGGGGTTTCTAAGCTGTGAGCACAGCCTCTCCCTGGACCTCCCTACACCACCCTCGGGACTCAGGAGCACAGGGAGCCCATGCCAACACAAGGCTCACGCTGTCTGCTATGCCAGGAGGACTAAGCCCTTGGTCTGTGGTCCAGGCATCTGTGTCTCCTGCCCACATCCGTGACTCTGGGGTCGGCTGGCCTTGTCAGCCTGCACGCAGAGTAAAATCTCAGACGCTTTCACACTAAGAAACCGGGCGCTATGCTAGGTACTCCGATATATATTTAATCTCCTTTAATCCTAACAATAATCCTAGGAAGTATTATTGCTTTTATTTGTTGTTATGACACCGTCATCATTTGAGAAAACAGAGGCCTCAGAAAAGTTAAGGGATTTGCCTAATGACACACAGCTCAGGAACGGCATGTGTTGGACACAAAAGGCTTCTGAAAATAAAAGAAAGGGATAATATGGTTCTCCCCTTCTGTGGTCCCAGAAATCCTTTGGGTTTCGGTTTATTCAAAACCAGGATTTAAATCTCTTAGCTACTCAGCCTTTGCTAAGCTACTTCCTCTGACAACCATTTCCTTGAGAAGCTCAGGAGCCGGGCCCTGGCTGCCCGTGGTAAATGCAGTGGAGCCTGCGAGTGACCCCCTCCTATTCCTGTTCTGCAGCAGCCCCCAGAAGTCACCCTGCCCACCACCCCGGCCACTGCTTACCCACAATGTCTTCGTAGGCATTCTCTTCTAAAGTGCTTTTGGATCCAAACTTGGGTTGGCTCTCAGTACCATTCTCAGTGGGAGAAGAGGGGTACAGGGACTGGAGACTGGATGCATCCTCAAACTCAAAAGATTTTCTGTGGAAAACAAGAACACGAGTCATTCCAGCTGAACTAGATTCCTGCTGCCTTGGGGAACGGCCATGGGCAAGAGGAAAGTCCAGAAGTCCTCCTCGTGAAACCAGCTCCTGAGCAAAGCACCAAGACAGATCCAAACGAAGAACCAGATGGTCTGAAAGGCCCTCCTGGGTGACTAAAAATCACACCAATGATAAACGACCACAGGTGAGAAGGGTGCTATGCGTCAGAGGCTGAGCCAAGTGCTTCACTTGAGTTACCGGGTTAATCTTCCAATGCCGCTACTGGGCACTGTGCCATTTTACTAATGAGGAAACGAGAGCTTAGGGAGATGAGAGACAGAGGCAGGACTCGTCCAAGGTGTCTGACTCCAGGGTCTGAGCTTTTGACCTGGGCATCTGAGCCTGGAGAAAATCCTCCTTGAGAAGCATCTGCCTTCAAAGTCTCATGTGGTGCCTGCATCCCAGCGAGGGCTCCTGCCCTGAACAGGCAGTGAGGGCTCCACACTGGACGGGTGATTCGCAGGGTTGTTTGGGGGTCAGGGAATCAGTTGGTGGTGGCGGTTTGCTGGAATAGGAAGGGCTGAGCCCTCAACACCAATCACACCACTTCTGAGGTGGAACTAGTAGAACAATCTGCAGCATGAAGCTACTTCCAAGATTCAGCTTCCCTTCAGTTGGTCGCCTGCTCCTTTCTAACCCCCCAATCACCTTCCCATCTACTGCAGAATTTCAAAATCACAGCTTGTTAGCTCCCCAGGCACCCTGAGCCACAATACTCTCTAGTCTTCTCTTTCATGGGGGAGATACTGCCCTTATCTAAGACTTGACCCCGGCTGTATCCTCTCCCTCTCCCTCTCCAAGGCAGGTCCCCAGCAGGACCCCGGGAGGGAGAGAGGGAAAGGCACTGACCAAATTTCTCCTCTCACCCACCAACACCTCCCTCTTCTTTTGGGCACCATTAGATCTTTTGGCCAATGAAGTCCTTTCTCTCTTGTTTAATGAACAACTCCTGCTAAGAATCCTGGGGTACAAGTCAAGGACTAAGAGTGTCCTAAAAGCCACACCTTGTTCTCAGCTTGCCTGGCTACTCTGCAGCAGTTGTCACAACTGAACACTCAATGCTGCTGTCACCTCCCCTGGCCTCTATGACACTGTCCCTCATAGTTTTCAGCGGCCTCTCTGGCAATTACTTTCCATGCTCTTGTGAGGGACCTCCTTTCCACTTGTCTTTCTAGTGCCAGGATCACTCAGAGTCCTGTTTGCTGGACTCTCGCTCACTTGGCATTTTCTGGGGACCAAACATTGATGGCCAGCACCATAATGACCATTTCTGCCACAATGACTCCCAGATCGCTGCCTCTGACCCAGACTTCTCAACCAGTTATATATCCAGCGGCTGAGTGCAGGGTTCCTGAATGTTGGCCCTCAGACCACCATTGGTGTGAGACCACGCTTTCATTAACATATACGGCAGAGTCAACATCTTCTGTAGGTAGTCCCCCAGTCAGCAAATAAGACACAAATCATGTTCAGCCAAATTACCCTTGAAAATTCCTTAGGAAGGCCATATCAAGGACCAGCAAACTGTCTTTCATTAAGATTCACAGAGTCAGTTCCTCCCCCAGATTTCTTAACAGATTTCTTTTTTTAATTTAGTGATTTGTTTTTTGAGAGAGGGGGCACAAGGGAGAGAAAAAGGAAGATCAATTAGTTGCTCTATTTATTTATGCATCACTGGTTGCTTTTTGCATGTGCCCTGACCAGGGATGGAACCCACAACCTTGGCGTATTGGGATGACACTCTAATTAGCGGAGCTACCCAGCCAGGGCAACAGATTTCTTTTTCTTTGGTTGAATACCAGAAGAAATATTTGGCTTGTTTTTTTTTAAATTTAAAAGTATGTTAAACATAAGAATCATACCTGGCACAACAGAGATAAACTCACCATCTCATGCTCCTCAGGGGAGTATGCTCACTGTGTGGAAAGGCAGACAAAACAGCCTGTACTTTTTGAGCCATTTCTCTTTTTTCCCCAAGGGCACAGATTTCAATTTGCCAATTCAATTCTTATATGAAGTGAGTCCACCATGTATAGTACGTGTGTGTATATTATATATAAATGTAGCGTGTGGAGGAGTGCGTGCAGAACCTTCAGGCTCATCTCCTGTCTCCCCACCCCCTCATTTCACCTAGCTAACTGCTTTCTGATGTTCTAAGTTCAGCTCAGCAACTTCATGAGGAGGCTTCCCTGTCCTCCCCGTCCAATTGTGACTCTAGTCCCACAAGGACTCTGCAGGGTCCTACCCTGACATGGACCATGGCAGGTGGCCCAGCATTGACGATGCATTTGTGCATCTATCTCCTCCACCAGACTGTGAACTCCTTGAATGGAAGAATCTAGTCTTACTTCCCCTGGTGTCCTCTTGACTGGTACAAGGCTTCATGCACAGCAGGTTCTATCTAGGTATGTGTTTATAAAAATGGATGAAGACAAAGCAAACACTCTTGGTAGGCTGTTAAAGACTTGAAGAGTCAGTGAGCATGTGGGGTGGGCCAAAACAGGGGGTTATCCTTAGCCAGGGGCTTTGTGGTTCATGGGTCTGCACCTTTGGGACGTCTTCCTCTCTGCACATGGCAGGACTGTTTCTATTGGGTTGGACAAAAAGTTCACTTGTTTTTTTTCCTTAAGATGGCTCTAGTAGTACTTAGTTGTGCTTAACTTCATTTGAAATAATTTTGTTAGATTGTATTGTGACAGCTGTCATAGCAGCACGCATTAAAAAAAACCAAAACTGGTGAATTTTTGTGTAGCCATTTAAATATTGAAGATGGAAGGAAATATGCAACATTTTGACATATTATGCTTTCTTATTTCAAGAAAGGTAAAAATGCAACTGAAATGCAAAAAATACATTTGTACAGTGTATGGAAAAGGTGCTGTGACTGATTGAATGTGTCTAAAGTGGTCTGGGAAGTTTCATGTAGGAGATTTCTCGCTGGATGATGCTCCATGGTTGGGTCGACCAGTTGAAGTGGACAGCAATCAAATTTAGACATGGACTGAGAACAATCAATGTTATACCATGCGAGAGATAGTCAACACACTCAAAATATCCAAAGCAATAAAGTTATTGGTGAAAATGAAATATGTGTCTTTTATTTTATGAAAAAAAACATGTGAACTTTTCAGCCAACCCAATACACAAGATTCGATATGCTGGATGAAGCCTGAAGTACGGGGTTCGCTTGACGAACCCCAGAAGTACAACAAACCTGAATGCCCACCTGACTCTGGGCTAGGGGAAAAAGGCTGAGGGAAAGGGGCACAGGCCTTCCACAGGAAGCTGGCTCATAGTACACCCCAACGCCGAGAACAAGATGCCTGTCAACTCCGACCAACTCCAACTCCCAAGTCACCATAACTGTGGAGATGGCTGGGTAGTCAGGGTCAGGAGTCCTGAGACTGACCAGGAAACCAGTGTGAGTCTCAGAACAGGTCATTCTCCAACATGGCTAATTGGTAGGTGAAACCTTCTTTCAGTCCTTTCCCATCAGTCTCCCTTTAGGATCTAAGGATCCCCTCTTTGTCCAGGCCCAGATTTTCTATGTGGCCAGGTAGCCCTCAGGGAAAAGGAAGTCATGTGAAATGTGTCAGTACTACTGTGTTGATGACCACATGCAGTGATCAAATAATGCTGCACTCAGAGAAATCAATTCCTAATGCTGGCACCTCAGGTCCTCGTGAGGCTAAAACCCTACGGGTCTTCTAGGGGCTGTCTATTCTATCCTAAAGCAGCATGGCCCTCCCCTTCCCAGAGAAGACTGAGAAAGTTCCAGCGGGGCTCAGGGGCCAACTCTGCTCCAAAGGCCAAACCCAGACGACACCTTCAGCACACGGCATTTGGAAGAAGCGCTTCACCCCTCCCCCTCATGTCTAAGTATCCTTCTCCTGCAAGAACAAAAGAACGATCTCTTTTTCACCTAACTCATGTTACCAACTAAAACTAGAACATCTAAAGCACTACTGACTGTGACCCATGACTACCATCTGCTTTTGCATCCTCCATGGAAAAGAAAGCCGCCATGCCCAGCTATAAGACACTGGAGGACCACGCGTTACCTGCTCTGGGACTTGCGGTGAGCTCGCATGTCCTTCTTGGGTCTCCGGGTGACTGGTGGGGCCGGGGTGGAGGGCAGGGGCGGTGGAGCAGCAGGTGTGGGCGAAGGAGGTAGACCATTGCTTGGCTTACTCTTAGGGTTCTTGTCAGCCTCATATTCAAAGGTGCGCTTGGGTTTGGGGACAGGATTCACAGCGGAATCAGGGGAGCTCTTCAATGGCAGCAGCTGGGAACTTGGGCTATTTCCAGGGGTCCCTGGCTTAGTGGAGCCACTGCCTTCCCTCTCCAGGGGTGGGCCCGCCTCCCCCCTAACTCCAGCCACTCCTCCTGCCCAGCTGCCAGCGCTCACACCAGCGCTCCCTGTCAGTTCCTCCAAGGTGCCCAAGGTCCCAGTCTTCCTTCTTCCTCGGTCTACACTGTAGCAGCTGCTGGGGAGCTGGGGGAGCCCCCGGCCCGGCTGCTCCTTCAGGGCCTGTTCAATTTTCTGGATACGACTCAGCACTGCCGAGCTCTCCTTCCTGCCCCCATGCCCCCTGAGGAAGGCACTGGGCTCACTCCGGCCTGGCCATTTCTCCAGCCGGTAGAGAGAGTCCCGGACAGGGAGTGCCTCTCCTTCCTCTTCGGTCTCAGGGTAGGAACACTCGGAGAAGGTCCTGCTCATCCTCCGGAGGCCCTTGAAATCAAAGGTCTTTTCTGAGCTGCAGGGGGATGGCACGATGCTGGGACAGCCCACACTGGGGCAGCCCTCACTGGCTGCCCACTCGCCCCCAGAGCCCTCCCGCTTCTCTCCACACACACTCATCCTGGGCAGAGTCTCTTGGCGACCCTCCCATGCTGAAATCTTCTCCCGGATGCCCAGGCTGTGGGCACGGGTGCCAGTGCGACCCTGAAAGGCGCTCCGTGGGCTGGAGGCTGGCCCCAGGGATGGAGTGCTATGGGCAAGGGGGAGGCAGGCAGCTACTCCCTCTACATCCTGGGCTGCCCTTTGGACATTCTCCTTCTGGTCCTCTCTCTTGCACACTGAAGGGCTTCCGTCCAAATAACTGAAGCTGGTGGCCTTAAGGGGACAAATGGGTGGTGAAGTGTCTGGGGAGGAAGCTTGAGGATTTGGAGGTGAAGGCTCACGGGGATGCCAGTCCTTGAGGAGCAGCCGGGAGCTGGAGCGGCTTGGGTACCTGCAGGCTGACGTCTCACTATCACTGAGCGGGTAGATAGGACTCCTTGGTGGAGAGAGAACTGGAGGTGGAGAGACTGACTGAGACCTAGGAGCAAAAATAAAAAGAAAGAAAAAGAGGAGAAACTAGCAATCAGTGGCCTGACAACCAGAGACATCATGTTTTAATCCCAGAGAGCTCAGTAACTCCTTGGGAGACTCTCAAAAGCACTCTATTCAATAATGCATCTTCAAAGCTGTCCTTGAGAAAAAAAACAGCCCCTCACCCACAGAAGCCCTCTCTGCCCACTTCAACCCCAGAGACCACGAGGACTGTGTGCAACAGAAGCTGGTTCTGAGGTGGGTAAGAGCACCTCAGGAGATCACATCTGCCACCCAGAGAACAGTAAGACCAGTCGTGTGCTGCTAAGTGTTTAGCCATCGGCTCTCTGGGCAAAAGCACAGATCTGTAGCATTCACCAAGTTCCACAGTATTCCTACTATGGCTGATTTCAAGCTGCAATGAGATGTCACTGAATGGGGAGTTGGGAAGTGACACTACTGATTAGCTCTCATGAGCTGGTACAAAGCAACTCCAGCAAACAGTTCCTGAAATAGCCCCCCAAATATACACTCAAGCCCTCTGACCTATCTCTTAAACAAGCCCCTATATCCCCTGAGAGTTCTGCTACTGGACAGAGATACTGCTCCTCAGATTGGGTCTTGATCAGAATTCAGATCCCCGAAGGTCTCAAAAAGATCTCAAGGGACCCTCAAGAGTCCTTTCCACTCTCAGGGAGGAGGTGAACAGGGAAGGAGGACACTTCCACAGGCAGCTCCACCTGCTAGTGGTGGCATCCCATCAAACA
The DNA here is from genome assembly GCA_007922815.1 of Macrotus californicus. NCBI lineage: Eukaryota > Metazoa > Chordata > Mammalia > Chiroptera > Phyllostomidae > Macrotus > Macrotus californicus. Next base: position 106,412 of record VMDR010001069.1, read on the forward strand.
AGCACCAGCCAGTCCCCAGCTCCAAATGCACACACAGATCTCAGCAAATATCGGCCACAGATCTAACAAATGCTTTTACACAGATTAAACCATTTAATCTTCATAAAAACTCGATAGTATTATTATCATTCATTATTACCCTCATATTACAAATGAAAACACGAAGATAGGGACTTTGGCCAAGATGGAGGTATAGGCAGATATGCTTGCTTCCTCGCACAACCAAAAGAAGGACGACAACCAATTTAAAACCAAAAATAACCAGAATGGCCAGAAAATCGAACTGTATGGAAGTCAGACAACAAGGAGTTAAAGAAGAAACATTCAACCAGACTGGTAAGAGGAGCAGAAACTAGCAACCGGGGCAGAGATGACATGTGGCAAAGTGACAGACCAGGCCAGGCAAGGTGGCAGCTGGAGGACTGGGTGGTCCCACATTCACATGAGGATAAGCCAGGAGGAACAACTGGGGAGTGAGACAGACCACACAACCCAGAGGTCCAATGTGGGAAACTAAAGCCTCAAAATCTCTGGCTATAAAAATCTGTGGGAGTTGCCATGGGAGAAACTCCCAACCTCACAGGAGAGCTTGTTGGAGAGACCCACAGGGTCCTAGAACGTACACAAACCCACCCACCAGGGAATCAGCACCAGAAGGGCCCAATTTGCTTGTTGGAAGTGAGGGAAGTGACTGAAAACTGGCCAAGAGCCAAGCTAGTGACATTGTTCCTTCTCCGACTGCCCCCCCACACACAGTACCACAACACAGCAAGGTGGGTGGCTGCTTACAACATAACAGGAGTGCCCCTTAGAATGTAATGGGTGTGCTGAGACAAAGAAACATGGCCCAAATGAAAAAGCAGATCAAAACTCCAGAAAAACAACTAAGCAATGAGGAGATATCCAACTTATCAGATGCAGAGTTCAAAACACTGGTAATCAGGATGCTCATAGAAATGACTGAGCATGATCAAAAAATAGAGAAAGAAGTGAAGGCTATACAAAGTGAAATGAAGAGAAATATACAGGGAACCAACAGTGAAGGGAAGGAAACTGGGACTTAAATCAACTATTTGGAACAGAAGGAAGAAATAAACAGTCAACCAAACAGAATGAAGAAACAAGATTTCAAAAAAATGAGGAAAGGCTTAGGAACCTCTGGGACAATTGTAACCATTCCAACATCCAAATCATAGGGGTGCCAGAAGGAGAAGAGGAAGAGCAAGAAATGGAAAACTTATTTGAACAAATAATGAAGGAGAACTCCCCCAATCTGGCAAAGGAAATAGACTTCCAGGAAGTCCAGGAAGCTCAGAGAGTCCCAAAGAAATTGGACCCAAGGAGAAACACACTAAGACACATCATAATTAAATTACTCCTCAAGATTAAAGATAAGGAGAGAATCTTAAAAGCAGCAAGAAAAAGGGAGAGAGTTACCTACAAAGGAGTGCCCATAAGACTATCAGCTGATTTCTCAAAAGAAACTTTGCAGGCAAGAAGGGGATAGAAAGAAGTATTTGAAGTCATGAAAGGCAAGGACCTCCATCCAAGATTACTCTACCCAGCAAAGCTCTCATTTAGAATAGAAGGGCAGATAAAGTGCTTCCAGATAATGTCAAGTTAAAGGAGTTCATCATCATCAAGTCCTTATTATATGAAATGTTAAAGGGACTTACCTAAGAAAAAGAAGATAAAAAATATAAACAGTAAAATGACAACAAACTCACAACTATCAACAACTGACCCTAAAAAGCAAAAACAAAAACTAAGCAAACAACTAGAACAGGAACAGATGCACAGAAATGGAGATCACATGGAGGGTTATCACCAACCAGGGAGTGGGAGGAGAAAGACTGAGAGAAAAGGTATAGGTAATAAGAAGCATAAATGGCAGGTACAGAATAGACAGAGGGAGGGGAAGAATAGTATAGGAATGGAGAAGCCAAAGAACTTATATGTACGACCGGTGGACATGAACTAAGGTGGGGGAGGGAATGCTGGTGGGAGGGGGGTGCCAGGTGGAGAGGAATAAAGGGGAGAAAAAAATGGGACAAGTGTAATAGCATAATCAATAAAATATACTTTAAAAAACCCACAAAGGCACAGAAAGGTCAACTGTCTCATTCAAGACCACTGAACTGGTAAGCAGCAAAGCCAAGACTTGAACTTACACTACACTGTGTTGGCCCTGCATCTCTGTGAACCACCCAGGCCCCCAGCCACAGTCCAGCAGACACTCCCACAGCAGTGAGCACAGACCTGTCTTGAAGGCAGCATTTATACGTATCAGCAGATACTCTTGGTCTTTCCTAGGAGACCATGATTTCTAACAAGGGGAAGAACACATACTCAGTATCTGGAAGGTACTCAGTGAATGATAAACAGAGAATGAAAGAAAAAGGTAAAGGTGAGCTTCCTGGAGAGAACCATGAGCATATTTCCTTTTCAGTATACTTTGCTAGTTGTCTCCTCAGGTAATTACTGTCAACTTTCAGAATTCTTCCAAACATTTTTAGTTCAAAGACAGTAGGGTTTTGCCAATCCTGCATGCTCCAAAGGCCTACCTAACCCCAATGCTGTGGCCCTCAGAGCTGGGCACTCCGGCCTGCAGGCTCCAGAGTGCCATGCCATCCACAGGAAAGCAGCCAGCTGCCCCTGAGCCAGGCGGCTGTCACTGCTCACTCACACGCAGAAAACTGGAGCTGGGGTGAGTCAGGGATTGGCCGACAATTCCCTGTTGGGTCATAGCCTCTGGCTGCCCCTGGTCAACAGGAAACCTCAACATGCTTAACTTGTTTTTAAAAGGGCAATTCAAACAAGAGCCATCCCACGTGTACATGGGCACAGATGAGAGAAATTCAGTGCCCAGCCAAGTCAATGACCAAAGAGACTCTGCTCAGCGAAGAGGTGTGAACAGAATAAGCCTCAGCACTCCCCAGGGTAGGGAGCGGCAGGGCAACATGAGGGGCTTGGGTCTGGGGGGATGGAGGCCTCCTCACAACTGAGAGAGGCCTCAGGTCCCTCACGTCTTCCACAACCACCGATGCAAAAGGTCATCAGTCCAGCCCTATAAGCCAATGAGCGTCTGGGCTACACAAAGGACCTCAAGTTTTAGGTAGTCTCCATCGGAGCTAGATGCAAGGATAAATAAAGGAGACAAAATTCCACATCCTTGTGAAGCTTCAGCTCTAGTGGGAGATGACAGACACCTAAGGAGACTCAGAATCTCTTAGGAAGCCTTTTCAGATGTATATCTCATTTCTCCAGACATTTTGATATACGATCTCCTAGGGATCTGTCTCCCCAGCCCCCAAGGTGCACACTCAGCAGTCCATAAAGCTGCTGTTACTCATGGGGAGGAGGGGTGGCAGGACTCCCGTAGGTGGGACAGAAAAAAATGGTGACGACCTCTGGTCTAATTCCAGCATGTTCTCAGAAGGAATTAGGAAATGGAGAGGCTAAAGAATTTATATGTACAACCCATGGACATGAACTAAAGGGGGGGAATGCTGGTGGGAGGCAGAGTGCAAGGTGGAGGGGAATAAAAGGGAGAAAAAAAATGGGACAACTGTAATAGCATAATCAATAAAATATACTTAAAAAAAATCATTCTTAACTTCCCTTAGTAGTTCCAGCATGGATAAGTCCCAAGTTAAGAAGTTTCCTCAATGCTTAGCCTCCTCTAACTGGGGTTTAGTTTCTCTCCTCTCGTGAAAGATCAAACAGAGAAGAGTCTGGCCTTTCCTTTTAAAGGTCCTAGTCTTCATATCCCTGCTGATCAGGGGCCCGGAGCTGCAAGTGCTCCTCACCAGCCTCCCCACACAGGCAGGCCCAATGCACTCCAGTCACTCAAAAGATAGAAAAGGGGGCCTGCCCACGCTGACCCGGGGCGCAGGCAGCCCTGCTTCATCACAGAGGAGGCGGCGTCTGCTCACTCCGTAGTCCTGGGGAGGAATTTGCAAACAGTACCAACGAGGCCCTTCCCTTCCCTCGTGGGGCTGCAATTCTTACTGGAGAGCAGAACTTGCTGCTGTCTGTCCATTCCCTGACTCCACCCTTTATTAGGAATGTGGCCATGGGCAAAGCCAGTCACTCTCTCTGAGCTTCCAGTTTCAATTCCTCCAAACGGGGCTAACTCAGTGATTTTCAACCCGTGCGGCACAAGAATTTCTGAAACATGCAATACCTGACTATTTATTTAGTCAGGGCACTGACCTCTTTTCCCTTAGACTGTCAAATTAAAAAATGACAACCGCCAACCCAACAGTAGCTGTCCGGTATGAATGAATCAAAACTATATCTATTTTTTGCCAGGTCAGCAAAATATATATATATATATATTTTTTTTTTAGTATGCCACAGAGTTTTAGTAATTAATTTACGTGTGGCGCGAGATGAAAAAGGCTGACAACCGCTGGGCTGCCTACATCACCAGGCTGTCGTAATGGGTAAACGAGACTGGATGGGAATGCCGTCACACACGGCAGCTCGCTGTGATGTGGGGAGTTTTTCAGCAGGTTACACTAGGCCAGCGGTTCCCAGCAGGGGGTGAGAACCTCATGGCCCGAGGGTGCAGGCTTCAGCACAGCCACTGCCAAGTTACTGACTTTGAGTGAATAACCGAATCTCTCCGAACCTCAGTTTCCTCAGCTGTAAAAACGGAGGCTAGGGGAACGCACCTCAGAGGACTGCTGTAAGGGATGGACACAACACACCCTGGGTGCTGGACTCAGGAGCTAACACACAGTCCTCCCTCTCAGCTTGATGATTACCAATATGAAGAAGGAGCTGACTGTTCAGAATAACCACTTGGCAAGCTTTTTCAAACAGCTGCCTTCTCTGTCCTAAGGTTTTAATTGCTCAAGGTGGGAGGGGAAGGGAATAAATGAAACAGAGCCATAAATTCTCTGCAGCTCATGCTACCAAAAGGTGGAATCTGGTTTTCTGTCCCCTTGAATCCAGACTGACCTTGTGATGTGCTTTGACCCATAGGATGTGGTGGAAATTAAGCTGTCCAAATTCCAAACTTGGGGTCTCAAGTGGTCTTGCAGTTTCCCCTTTCACACACTTGGAATGCCGCCCTGAGACTGCCACGTCAGGAAGGCTAGTCTTTTAGAGGATGAGCGCCATGTACAGCATAACCAAGGTACCTCAGCCAGCAGCCAGCCGCCACATGAGCCGGACATAGGAGTGAAGTCATCTTGGACCCGAATGACCCCAGCCACATGAGTGAGCCCAGGGGAAACCAGGAGAGGAACTGCCCAGTGAATGCACAGGAATGTGAGGAATAATAGACTGTTCCAAGCCACTAGGTTTTAGGGTGGATTGCTCTAACACGATTATAAGATGACAGGCGGGAAAGGCCGGGCTTGTGTGCAATTGGCCTGCCGCATCCCCACGCCTCCCTCCTGCACTTCCCCACCCACACCCGGGCCGAGTGTCTTTTCACGTGGTCTCGTCCCTGTGCTGCTGCGCGCTTCCTCTACCCCCAACTTTCACTGCTGCATGTGTCTCCAACTCATTCCCCACAGGAGAGGAGAGGTCCTTCTTCTCCCCTCCTTCAAGCTCCCTCCCCCCAAACACTGACCTACCTGATGACTAAACCACCTCCATTCTACATCCTTCACATCACTTGGGCCTGTCCCCCTCCTCACCCTCCCCACTGCTCCTGCTACTTCCTTGGCTCAGATCTTATCTTTCACCAAGACTATGAAAACAATCTCTCAACTTCCCTCTCTGCCTTAGGTCTTAACCCAGTTCAACTCCATCCTCTCATCTTCTGACATCTTTATGAAATATAAAATTCATCATGCTCGAAACTCCCCACTACTGACAGAATGAATGAAGTGCAAACTCACTGGCATGGATAACAAGGGCCCCCAAGATCCAGTCACCACCTGTTTCCCTTTGTTACCTCATACTGTCTTTTTTTCAATATGGACCTGCATCCTGCTCTCAACCACATCAAACACCTTGCTTTTCACACCTCTAGGCCATCACACAGTCTGTTTCCCTTGCCTGGAATGACGGCCTGCCCGCTGCACATCTCTGTAGTTCCTTCATGGAGTCTCTCTTGACCTTACCCCCCTGCACCCAACCAGGTGGAGATGGACAATTTCTGATGTTTCCACTGAGCCTGGAAAATTTCCTGTTATGATACTTGTAACACTTCATTCACCTGTACTGTGTCCTCACTTGCCTCCCTTACTAGGCTGCAAGTAGACCTACCTGAAGGTTGTAGCAGAGTCTTGTTAACCTCGATATCCCTGTTCTCTGTACTGCAGGTAGAATTTAGTAGCAATTAGTTATTTGTGTTGAATGACTAAATGAATGAGTGAAAACACATGGTTAAAATCCGTCTTCCCAGGGCACTGTTTACAGACCTCCTTGCCTCTTTCTTTGTGTCATATGACCTGGAGAACAACACAGAAAGGCACACAAAGCCCTCGGTGCAGCCCGTCCCCAAAGCCCTCTGCCATAAGGCAAAAGCCATAGACTAGACCAAGACCCTAGAGACCTAGGTTCTCCTGTGGTCCCAGTCCCACCATTTCTTGGGTGTGCTCATGGGCAAGTCACCTAAAAATTCTCTGAGCATCAGGTTCTGTATCCATAAGTCAGGGAGAAAAGTCTTGCTCTGAGGATCCTGGTAAACTAGCTGGGTGACTAGGAGGGTGTAAATTTTAAAAGTGTTTGGGCACCATCAGTAGTTCCACGAAGGTAGAAGAAATATGAAAGAAAAGTACAAAGTGGCTAAAAGACACCCAAGGCTCCGCTCACATCACCTCTTGCTCTCTCTTCTACAGTCCCAGTGCTTGCCCCAGGGAGGCAGAATTGTGAAACCGGGCACTCGTGCCCTGTCAGCGGGCTGCCAAGCCTGCTGCTCTGCACAGGCATGGATGCCAATGCTGCAGCACATGCCCAGCCAAAACCAACATTTCGGGAGAGGGAGCAAGATAAACAGACAGAAGGAGAAAGAGAGAAGAAAGCAGGAAGAATGTAAAGGAGATTTAAAAGAAACAGAGGAGCATAAACACACACAGACAAATGCATAAAACAAGTGGGCAGGACATAGAGTATGAACTAAGGTGTGGAAAAAAAATTTAAAGAGAAAGCAGTGTGCGTGTGTCTATGTGTCTGTGAGTGTGTATCTGTGTGTGTCTCTGTGTGTATGTATGCATAAAGTGAGAGTTAAGATGCAAAATATGTGCCTTTCCCTCTGGTATTGTTTCACAAGAACATGACTCAACCCTCGGGTCAGTTACTTGGGCTACTGTCAACAAACACAGCAGGAAGCCTTGGTGCCAAGGGATGCCCCATTTATTGTCAAGTGCACCTGGGGGCTTTTTTGCAGGAAAGGCTATCATTAATCCTCGATGAGAAGACAGTTCTGAACTCCGGGCTTCTGAAAGTAATCAGGAAGAGGAACAAGTTGGGGTCAGCTAGGGAAGGTTCCTGGGAGTCTCGGAAATAGATCTGGAGCATTAAGATGGGCCGTAGGTGCCACAAACTAAGTTTGTTTGCAGGTTGAGGTTACACAGAGTCCGGCTTCCAAAACGCTTACTCCCTCCTAAGCAAGTGTCTAGCCTGCTTCCAAGTGAGAGCTCTGGGAGTTGGCCATTCACTATTCGAGGCTGCTCAACTAAGGTGGGTCCTGTTGGTTTGGTGGGCATCAACATCCTCCCACCACTCAGTCACTGCCCCAACTCTGGAGATGGAGATCTTACTGGACTTCCCCAAGACCATGCTCTGAGGCACACGGGCACAGAGAAGGGAGGAAAGCTACCTGAGTCCTATCAGTATGTCCAGAAGTTTGGTCCCCAGCCAGAGCAGAGGCTCACTCAGTCATTCTCACTGACATTCAACTCTGGGACAGCCATGATACAAAGCTAAAGGAGAGGGTGACACTCACAACTTGGCCTTCCTGCTCCCAAAGCAACCTCATCTTGAATGGTTGGATGAATGCAAAAGGGTCCAGGATAACCTCCAGGTGGGGCTACATCTGGACCTCCACATACAGAGACCCTTGAGGTCAATCAGCTTGTTAGGGTGAGCAGAATGGTAGCTAACTAGGATCAGAGCAGAAACAGTCACATTTTCATCTCCAGGAAGCTCATCTAAGAATCCACCACAGCCTTACCTGCCTGCCTTCAAGTGGATTTCCAGGGAAGCACAAAGAGGCCTGGTGAGCTCTTCTCTCGGTGGGAACCCCAAGTCCCCCAAGAAACAGCAGCAATGAACATAGAGGATTTACAAGACAGAAGCCCTGTCTGAGGCAGGTATAATATGATGCCTCATAAGAACATCCCCAGGGCCCCTGTCCAGTAACAATGGGACTGTGCATAAAGCAGAACCAGGGACCATGCAAGGCCAAGGGAGAGACACGCAGCTCCAGGAAACCATGCTAAAGACACTGGTGACGGTTTTAAAAACATGGTCCTCCACCTCTTTGACATGTCTCCCGTCTCTTGAATCTAGGCTCCGTGACTACCTGAATGACAGAAGAGAGCAGAAATGAATCTGTGTCACTTTTCAGGCCTTGGCCTCAAGTAACCAGCAGCCTCCACTTCCTGTCCCCACGCTGTGAGGAAGCCCCGGCCACGTGGAGCCCGCACACGCAGGTGTCTGACAACATTCTTAAGAGGCTTAGAAGCCTTATTATTCACAAGGGATCTGCACGCCCACCCCTGTGAGCCCCAGAAGGCCCTTTGTCTGTCTGTGAGAGCCTATGAGGCAACACTTCAACTCTTTTTGAGGTCTTGACAAAGATCTTTTAGTCCCACTCTAGATTTTTAAAGATTTGTTAAGAGATAATTAAATTGCAAAAAAGTAGACGATTTAAAGAGGACAGTTTGATGAGTCCACATACACAAAGACATACACACACTATAAAACCGCCACCATAACCTGGAAGCCATTTCTTTCCTCCTTTTTTTTAAAATTTTTCAATTACAGTTTACTTTCAGTGTTACTTTGTGTTGGTTGCAGGTATTCAGCATAGCGGTTAGACAATTATACTTTACAAAGTGCTCCCCCTGATATTTCCAGGGCCCACCTGGCACCATGCATAGTTATTACAATATTATTGACTGTATTCTCTATGCTGTACTTTACATCCCCATGACTATTTTATAACTGCCAACGTGTACTTCTTAATCCCCTCACCTCTTTCACCTAGTCCCCAACCTACTCTCCTCTGGCAACCACCTGTCTGCTCTGTGTGTCTCTAAGTCTGTTTCAATTTTCTCTGTTCATTTATTTTGTTCTTTAGATTCCACATATAAATGAAATCACAGGGTATTTGTCTTTCTCTGACTAACTTATTTCATTGAGTATAATACCCTCTAGGTCTATCCATGCTGTTGCAAATGATAACATTTTGTTCTTTTTTTATGTGAAAGCCATTTCTTACATTGAGAATTTTTTCCTGTCTAGAGAGAATGAGAATAAAACAAGTCTTATTTTCCACTCCAGAAAGCCCTGTCTCATTTAGGTTTCCTTTAAAATTCTGCTTGAACACTAAGATCCCTTTTTTGGCTCATTCCTTTTCTCTTTTACTATAGGCAGCTAGAATAAGTTTACAGGACTTCACATCAACAGCACTAGCACTCAAGGAACTGCACACAATGAAAAAGACGGCACCCCTAGAGCCGCGTCGATGCCTGGACCCGACTTGGATACCAAGATCCTAGGCTTCAAGCTGGTTTCATTAACAGGATGAGGCTTTGGATCTTAAGGGAGACCATGAGTATATTTTGCATTTGGGAAGGACGTGAATTTTTGTGACCAGAGAGCAGACGGTGGCAGACTGCATTTCCCAAAGACAGTGACCACAGTGTGTTTCATCTCACACGCCCTCACAGTGAGATGCTGATGCTCTCATCAAGTAGGAACCATTTTCCCTCCCCGCGTGTGGTGCTGTGACTTACAATAAATATATATTTGGTTTTCATTCCTGTTTCTGGCACAGAGCTCCAAAACCCTTGGAATTTCCTCAGCGACCACAGGGATATGGATGTCTTTTGTTACATTAATGAAGTGACTTCTGGACCCCAGCTAAGGTTGGGAGCTGATTTCCAGAACTAACCTGGTGATAAGAGGGTTGGAGCTTTCAGCCCCGACCCCCACCCCCCACCTCTGGTGAGGAGTGAAGGTCAACTCAATCACCAATGGCCAATGATTTAATCAATTGAGCCTATGTAATAAAGTCTCCATAAAAACCCAAAAGGACAAGGCAGAGAACTTCCAGGTTAGTGAACCAGAATGCTTCCACGTGCCACCATGCCAGGCCCAAGCTCCATGTGGACAGAAGTTCCTTGGTTTGGGACTTCACCCTACATACCTTTTCATCTGGTTGTTGATTCCAATCTTTTAACACATCCTTTGTAGTAAACTGATAATCTAGTGAGCAGTTTCCTGAGTTCTGTGAGCTGCTCTAGCAAATTAGGCCCAAGGCGAGGGGGTCATGGAAATCTCTGACTTACAGTCAGTCGGTGAGAAGCTCAAGTGACAACCTGGGCTTGCAATTGGCATCTGGAGTGGAAGGCAATCTTATGGGACTGAGCCCTTAACCTGTGGGATCTGATTCTAGATTGTGTCAGAATTGAGTGGAATTGTAGGACACCCAGCCAGTGTACAACAATTGCTTAGTAGTTTGGGGGAACCCCCGCCCCACATTGGAAATCGATGAAGCTCTTTATTTTGAACCTAGGCTGATCTTTGCTATTGCCTTAGTAGAGTAAAACAGAAAAGACACTATGCAATTTCTGAGGCTACGCTATCAAAATGTCATACATTTATGACTTGTTCTCTTGAGATGCTCACTTTCAGAACCTTGACGTCACCCGTGAAAGCATGCGGCCCAATGCAGACGGAGGCCACGTGCGGGCATCCCCCTGTGAGGCCCCGTCTGACGGCTGCATCAGCAGGCAGACCTGTATGCGAACAAGCCTGCAGATGATCCCAGCCCCTAGCCATTCATCACTCCCACCCTTCAGGACACCCCAACTGATGCTGCAAAAAATAGAGATGAACTTTCCCTAATGAGCCCTACCCAAATCGCAATGTATGAGCAAAGTATACAACTGTTAATGTTTTAAGCCACTAACGCAATGTTTTTAGGCACTAATGTTTGAGCCAACCTTGGTTTATTACACCATAATAAATAACTGGATTAATACCAATGACATCATGGTTGGATTTTAGGAAGCATCTCAGGTGACGGGGGGCTATGGCCACAGGTCTTCCTTTAACCTAGAGTCACTACTCTCAGGAGATTTTTCTTACCTTCCTCTTGAAACCTAAGGTACAGGGTTCAAATCGGTACCCACTTTGGCAGTGAGATCTTAAGACCTCTCTGGATTTCTCCATAGCCCAAACGAAGGCCTCCTCCGCACAGAAACCTGCACAGAAACCTGCACAGGGGAGTGAAATGATGGTTCCACTGTCAATTAGCTCTATGTGGGCTTTAGCTTCCTCGTATGTAACATCAGGTAACTGAGCCAAAAGAATCCCACAATTCCCCTCCACTTCTAACACTCCAAAAGGGTGCGTGCTGTGCCTACAAGGCATTCCAACTGACTAGGGGAATAGGACCCACACAAATGTCCACCCCATGAGGCACTGTGTGATAAGTGCCATTTGGAGGCTCCAAAGCAAGGTTCTAAAAGGGAATGCCGAAGGGACAGGAATCCTTCCTAGCTGGGAGGCCAAGAAAAGCACTGGGAGGGAAATAACTAACATTTTTTTGCATCCAGATTGGCAGAAATGTAAGGTTTGCATTGAGAGCAGTAAGATAAGGCTAAAACGAAAGACCGGGCTTTTCATGAAAGCCTACAAGCCGGGCCAAGTTTGACTGTATCACAGATGACAGTCGTGTTTGAGCAGGGAGATTCCAGTAATGTTTGGAGGGAGGTGAATGTAGAAGTACATTAAAAAATGACAGGAGGGTCAGACAAGCTAGCCTTAAGTTCTCCCTCCCATTGGCTTCATATCCTTGGGAATACTTTCTCTTTTCTGCATCTCAGTTTCCCATCCATGAAATAACTAGGTTAGACTGAATGAACCCCAAGGTTCCTTTTCAGCTTTGCCTTTCTAAAAGTCTATGGACTGAATAGAAAGGGAGTTCAAAGTTAACAAGACCCATTAGGAAGGCACAGTAGTAGCTTTTGCTCTAAGAAGCTGATCTCCCAGCCATCTAGTTAACTGGTCAACAAATAGTTAACTGTTTTCTACATATTAGGCATTGTTCCAGGCTCAGGGGAGATGGAAAAAGTCAGGCAAAGCCCTTGACCCCCAGATGTCGACACTTACAGGCACCCAGGTTTCCCCACCTCCACCCACAGGCAAGTTCCCAAACACAATACCAACAGCCTGGATTTCCAAGTCACAGTGACCCGGGTGCTGGAGTTTCACGGTGAAGAAGCTGTCGAGGAAATCAGCAGGCATGGCAAGTCTTCTAAAAACAGCCCCTGCTGCCTGCCAGGTCTTACAGTACATGTGGAATCTCCTGAGAGCAGCACGTGGCAAAGCTCACACCACCTCGGTGGCTGAGTTAGCTCTAACACAACACTCCCTTGCTTGCAAGTCACCACTGCTTCTAGTCCCACCCCAGCTCCTCCACACCAAGGTCATTAAGCCTGACCTCTGGAATTCAAAGGACCTTTGAGAATCCTCCCTCCCGCACCCAGAATCGATGTAACATCTTCTGAGCTGGGGCAGGAACAGCCTGGGAGGAGGGTATATTTGGCAACTAAGGGTGATGCCTTGTCAACAAAGAGAAAGGGAAGCCTACCTACTCCAGGAGACCAGACATAGCAAAGAACAAAACTTTGGTGGTCACATCAGATGGCTTAGGTGTCCTCCTCCTACATAACCTATCTTGCCTAATGAAGACTGGGCTAAAAAGGAAAAGGAAGAAGATATATTAGAAAACACCCATAAGAAACTAGCAGTGAAATGGAATTCAGGATCTTTAACCCCTATTGGCTTAGTGGTAGCACCAGGTGAAGTCTTAGTCAAATTAAGAATACAGCCTTGCAAATTCGTATCTTGACAGTTCCACAGGGTCCCATCTGCCCCTCCCCACCAGCTTCCCATGCCCCAGAGGACACTCTATCCCCAAGTGTGATATAAATGCCTGTTAGTACATTGGGTCCCTCTGCCTCCATGTAGATGACATGGAGGTCCCCAAGGCAGCTAGGGAGTCAAAGGCTCAGCTTTCCAAGGTCCTAGGACCCCTTCACTCCCCAACCAGTTTCTGTCAGTCATACCAGGGAGTCTTTTCCCACTGGGACTCCTATGCTGACAATGAGAAAAGGGCCCCAGGTTACTGCCAAACATCTAGTGAAAGGTCAGACTAAGAGATTCGGATGCCAAGGCCACCCATCCAAGTTGTTGTAAATGCCTTGAAGAAAGAGACTGGATCATCCCTCTTTGTCCCCTACTGTCCACCCCAGAACCTGGCACCCAGGAGAAGAGCTCTTAGAGTTCACTGACAATGATGTCATCAATGAACTGGTGACCTACTGCCCTATTCAGCCCAAAGAACAACCCCCCAGATGTGGCTGGGGGTGAAGGCAGCCTGAGAAACCACCAGATGACAATTTCAAAACGACACCTACAGTCCAGCGGCAGCCTCTGAGAGAAGGGGACAGCTAGTCACAGAGCCTGAGACTCCATGCCAGAGGCCCAGGAAAAGAGGGAGGGAAGGAAGCATGAGTGTGGCAGGAAGGAAGGAAGGGAAGTGAGGACTTAGACAGGAGGCTGCAAAGATGCTTTTTTAAGGCACATCAGAGGCTCAGACATTTACAAACACCATCCATCTTGTTAGGATGGCAAGCACACTGAGGAGCTAAAGAAGCAATTTCTAAAAATGTTTAAAACATATAGGTATGTTTCTAAGTAGAAACTGGAGAACCATCAGTAGCCCCGATTCTGCTTTGTGACTGACGTAAACATGCATTGCATCAACCCCCAGAGTGAAAATTGGAAGAAAAATATGAATACTTAAAGGAGTTAAGGGCTACTGGGAATGGTAATTGCTAACTCAGGTTCCAAATATATTGTTTTCTTTAAAATTAAGAATAAAACCATACAATCACATATAATGTTTATTTCTCCTCTACAGCTTCATATTAAAGATGTGAGAACCTTAATTAATCCCCCATCTCTGGCTGCCAGCAGACTACTGTGAGCCCAGCAAAGCAGCTCCCCAGAAGCTGACAAGGAGAGACAAAGACTCTGCGATCTAGACCTGTTTCTGCCTTGGCCACCACATGCTCTCAGAGAATTCAATTTTTCTGTCTGTTTTACCCAGGAAATTGATGGACCCTGCCATTCTTGGCCTCACCCAGTTCAGGGAAGCAAACAAGCAAGCAAGTACCTCTAGTCTGGGATAAGAGGGTATGTGGGCAGAAGGCGGGGGGTTCTTATTGGTCTTCTTGTCACAGAGTAGACATTCAATTTGTTTGTCTAAGTACCAAGCTGTTAGGTACCTCACAAATCAGAACCTACCCATCTCCGTTCGTTCGGCTGGCACAGTCCATCCAGACCCTTTCCACTGGGAACGAACCCTGTGTGTGGCACAGGAAACTCCTCCTGCCTCATCAGTGCAGAGTGACTCCCCAGAGGCTATTTCCTGCACCCCATTCTACTCACCATAGCTGGACTCCAACTCTGAATGAATCACATGTCCACCACCCCTGGCCTGACCTGAGGGTGCTACACCCCACTGGGCTCAGCCTGGCACTGCACAGCCCAGACATCCCGGAAGGAACAGCCCTACCCCAACCTAAGCGGAGCGTCCTTCTCATAGCTAGTTATCCATTCTAGTGGCTGAGGCACCAAAAGCCAAGTCTGTCCACCTGAGAGTCAGCAGCGGGGGCTGTGAAAGGTACACAGCTTTAATAAAAGAGCCTGGAGGTTCTTCTAGGACATCAGCATCAGGCATTGGCCGAGATAGGAGAAGCGCTGGGGAGAACTGGACATCCACCTGCCAGGTCTGGAAGCTTTCATCCCATCACAGGGAAGGAGCTGCCGTTTACTGAGTGGCTTTATGCCAGACACTATGCTAAGCACCAACACATACTATGTCAGTTAGTCCTCACGGCAACTCTGTAACATAAGTACTACTACTGTTTTCCAGAGGGATAATCAAGAGTTTAGAGGGCATAAGAAAACACCCTGTGATCTAAGTAGTTAAAGCTTAGATTTAAAGCCAATTCTATGAGTCCAAAATCGTGGTTTTTCTATGGTCCAACATTCCCATTTTTAAAAAGAAGACAAAACCAGCAAAGTAGATTATAGTTTAGGCTAAAACTCCCGAAGCTGCTTTGTTTGAAGCCCAGCCTAAATTCTTGTAGACCTAGACTTCTGCTGGGAACTTGCACTGATGTGCCTCACTGCCTCCTGCTCACCCTAGTGGGGTCAGCCTCTGGCACTACAGTACCGCCTAGCTCAGGGGCAGCCCCCCAAGCTGTCCCCATTTTGGGAAAAAGAAACGTCCGAAAGAACATTAGCTGCTTCTTGCTGGCTCTATTCCTGGAGCTCTAGGCTCCTCCGACAGCACAAAGCAAAGTGTGCTTTATGGCCCCTGTTTCTCTCTCCTGGGGAGACTTAGAGGACTAGAAAATATCTGTCTTATTTCTGCTTCATGGTCAGCATGAGCTGGGCCCAGATCAGTCATGACACTCGTGTGCACCTGGGCAGGGATCCTGCCCAGGAACCAGGCCACTTGGCTGTCCCTTGATGGCACCCTGCAGTGAGCCCCATCCCACCCCCCAACCCGGCAGTGCTCCCTACTCACCTGCTCAGAGTCCCCCGAGGGGCCTTAGTGCCTCCAGCCCCGTGGGCGATGCTGGAGTTCTTGTTGGCGGTCATGGTCATCCCGGCTCTCTGCAAACCCAGAGCCCTGCAAAGACAAGGCCTATAAGCCAAGTTCCCATGGGCAGCCCAAGGCACCTCAAGCACTTCCAGATGACCTCCAAAACTGCCAAGAGGGTTTCTGTGGCGGGTGGTAGGAACCACTTTCCCACACACATTTAATTCTATGTGTTAGAGCTGAAGAGTCTCTAAGGACCCCTGGTCTGGGTTGGGAAGAGAGTTCGTGAGCTAACGCATGACTTATTTGTTCACAGAAAATGATTTTTTTAAAAACTCCATCTATATCCTACCTCTTTCCATTTAAATTAGAGTTTCTCAAATTCCTAGCATGCCATACAGCCTTTATAAATGTTGCCATATTTGCATACCTCCTGAAAAACTATTCAGTATTTTTCTTGAATCAACTTGAAATTGACTTGCTTTTCTTAAAATGTTCTACAGCCCTAGCCCAGTCACTCAGTTGGTTGGAGCATTGTCCTGTCCACCAGAAATGGTGTAGGTTTGATTCCCACTCAGGGCACATACCTAGGTTGCAGGTTTGATACCTAATCGGGGTTTGTATGGGTGGCAACTAATTAATGTTTTGCTCTCTCTCAAATCAATAAATTTATCCTCAGGTGAGGATTTAAAAAAAAAGACATAAACTGTATTATGTCAAAATAAAAAACTTTTGTGCTATTAAAAAATTACCATCAAGAATGTAAAAAGACACCCACAGAGTGGGAGAAATTATTTGCAAATCATACATCTGCTAAGAAACTTGGATCCAGAACACATAAAGAGCTCTTACAACTCAATCCCAGAAAGACAACTATCCCAATTCAAAAGCAGATAAAGGATTTGAATAGACATTTCCCCAAAGAAATACAATTGGCCAAACAGCACGTGAAACGATGTTCCACGTCACTGGTCGTTAGGAAAATGCGTATCAAAACCACACTGAGGCATCACTTCACAGGCATTAGGATGACTACAGTCAAAGGAGAAAAGCACTTGTGAGGCTGTGGAGAAACTGGAACCTTCATCAGGGGAGTAAGTGGGGAGAGAGGGGGAAAAGGTACAGGGAATAAGAAGCATAAATGGTAGGTAGAAGATAGACAGGGGGAGGTTAAGAATAGTATAGGAAATGCAGAAGCCAGAGAACTTATATATATGACCTATGGACATAAACTAAAGAGGGGGAATGTGGGTGGGAAGGGGTGTGCAGGGTGGAGGGGAATATAGGGGGGGAAATGGGACAACTGTAATGGCATAATCAATAAAATATAGTTAAAAAATAAAATAAAATCTTTAGTTACCAGAAAAAGAAAAAAAAAATCCATCTAGTTCAGTATTTCCCAACAGAAATTATACTAAGGAGGGGTAAGTTCTGCAAATTCTCCACCATGATTCAGCTAAAGTTATGTAGCTATATTTATTAAATTATTCAATAAACAGTAGAAACCTAAAAAAAAAAAAAAGGTGCAGCTGCTTTGGAAGTTCCTCAGAAAGTGACACACAGAATTACCATATGACCCCTCACCACCCACTCCTAGGTATATATCCAAGAGAAATGAAAACATCATGTCCACACAAATATTCGTTCACACAAATGTTCCAAACAGCATTTTTCATGACAGCCAGACTGGAAACAACCAACAGAGTATTCACCAACAGATGGGTGCAGAAACAACATGTGGTCTATGCATACAGTGGAACATTATTCAGACATAAAAAGGAACAAAGTACATTGATATATTACACATTCCACAACACGGATAACCCCTGCTGCCATTTTTTTTTTTTTGGAAATGTCCAGAAGGTGGCAAATCTATAGAGACAGAAAGTCCATCGGTGGTGCCTGAGGGACGGGTTGAAGGTAGGAGAATGGGGAGTGACTGAATGAATACAAAGGTTTCTATTTGGGCTGAAAAGAAGTTCTGGAATTACATAATGGCAATGGCTATATAATTCTGTGAATACTCAATTAAAAACAACTGGATTGTACACGTTATATGAGTGAATTTTATTGTAGGTGGATATCCCAATATGGATGCTAAAATAAAACTTAAGAGCAAAAAAATTTTTTAAGTGCCTTGGAGAGTGGGTGGGACACAACCAGTGTGAGTGTGCGCCCTGGGCCAGGCTGACTCCGCCCTCACGGACACGAACAAGGTGGGAACAGCAGCCCCCTGACTCGACTGGCATTCTCATCACACTGACCAAAATCAAGTGTATCAGATGTGCAAGTTCAACATCGTTATGTATGGCCACTAATGACCTTAATCCAGGAGGCCCTCTATTTATGACCTAGACACAAATAAGTGATTGTCTTGTGATAAAAATAGGCCAAACCCTAATTCTTTATATCCTCATACTTCTTTCCCAATTTCAACGTGAAATGCACGCCCTCAAATTGCTTCAACTTCACAGAAGCTGTCGGGGTTGTGGTTCCGGTGGCGGTGGTAGTGGGCGGAGTGGGAGCTGGAAAGGGAGGAAGCCACCAGCAGGCAGAGGGGTGATTACCTGGCGGTGAGAGCAGCGAGACACTCCTCTAAGGGGAGTGCTGCGGGTGCGTTAGGGAGAAGGGAGCCAACCCCGAGCTGCATTTTATCCTTCACACGGTGGAAAAAAGCCATCCCTATCTGTTGGGGAAAAACATCTATAAACTGAAGTACACAGCATAACGTCAGTGATGACGACGACAAGGTGGAGGAAGAGTCCATCCGGCCACCAGAGCATCGATGCACACTGGCTCCAGTAGGACACTCCTCACTTGCACCAGCCCAGTGCCGAGTTAGGTACTTGGCATGGGGCTGTGTGTGTAACGGGAGGAAAGGAGAGAAGCGGCAGCCCCTGGGAGCTTTCCCAGGCCAGTTCTCAGGGTCGGCAGGGAGCACAGCATTACAAGTTATCACCCTGCTGAGCCATAAGCCTTCAGCTGAACCCATGGTAACAACGGTCGCGGCAGCCGCGTAACCCATTGAAACGGCACTGGGCATGCTCTAGCAGCTCCAGGGCAAGCCCCCAGGGAAAGGGCAGAAGCCTCGCAGAAAGACTGAAGACAGAAATATTTTAAAAGAACGTGATGAAAAATATATCCTCTCCCTGATTTCCCAACACAAGGAGAGGGGACCCACTGCTCTGAAACGCTGCTACGTGGCTGGCTGAATGTGAGCACGAGGCCAACTTGATAAGAAGGAAAACTGTACGTGATGCTGACACTTACTTGGCCCAAGAAGAAATATCCTGTGAAGATGTAACCAATGGAGGTGTGAACCAAAATTGCTACCAGGCCCATGGCAGGGACCCTGGGTCACACTTTTGCAAAAGCACAGCTGTTATTCTCAGAAGTAGCCTCGGAGTTAAGACACCTTGCACGGGCACTGCTGAGAACCCCAGAGGGCCCAGTAAGTCAGAAGAACAAATGAAAAGTATCTTCTTCACACTGTCCTCCCTCCTGCCTGCTCTCCATAGGCCAGATCTGTAAGGGTCAGTGGGTAATCTCGGGGTTTGAGGAACTGAGGACATGGCTAATCCTTCACACCTGCAGCTCAGACATGAGCATTTTGCATGGCTGGCTTCCTAGAGGACAGTGCTTCTCCCAGGGCCCTGAGAGCAACCGGCCTCTCATCTGGGCTTTCAGCCTGACACCTTGACTAGCCAGGCCGAAGGAAAGAAGACGCCCCCAAGCAGAGGAAATAACCACTGGGAATGGAGCAGAGAAGAAAAGGGCTGAGAGGCTGCTTTGTAGTTCCCAGGCCCATCAATGGCACAGGCCAGACAGAAACTGTGTGTCTGGAAAAATGGAATTACTGAACTCCAGAGAACAGAACACAATAGGGCACCGCTAGAATTCTCCTGCAAACTCTGCACTGAGACAAAGAGACCCCAGCAGCCCCAGAAACGTCAGGTGCAGTGGGGTGAACACCTGCCTTGGAGTTAGAGAACTAAGTCCAAGCCCGTGTCTGTCAACTGCTCCGTAAGTGCCGTTGCATGGGTGTTTTCCAAGGCTCGACTTTCTCATGGTAAGAGCAACAATAATAACATGACCTGCCTCACATGACTGTTATGTTTGGCACAGAGAAGCTCAATAGTACATGGCTTTTCTTCCAGCTTATGTTTTTCTAGGTATTTGGAAGGCAACCTCCCCACTCACAAGCTGGAGTCACTTTTCTGACTCCCTGGCACTGCCATTCTAGGCACTTGCAAGGCACAAGATATAAAAACTGACAGACATAACCCCTGCCCTGGAGAAGCTAACTGTAAAGGGAGAAAAGTCAAGTGAAAGGAAGGCCTTGGCGAGGCAACATTTGAAGTAAGCCTCAACCTATTTGTTACCCACCATAATTGGACCTAAGGAAAAGCAAAGGTACATTTACTAGGAGACGTGCTGCTCGATTCTCTGTATAGCTACAGTTACAAGCACTTCATATGTATTAAATCATTCAGTCCTTGTAACAACCTTATGAAGTAGGTTCTATTATTTTCACATTATGAGGGAAATCAAAGTACAGAGCAATTAAACAGCCTGCTCCAAGTCACACAGCTAGAAAGTGCAAGGCAGGAATTTGAGCCCACGCGGCTGACCCCGTGCCCCAGCCCTGAGCCAGGACCCTACACAGCCCCCAGTCACCCTCTCACTCAGCACTCACCTTCACTGAAGTGGCAGATCACACAGACCCGTTTTTCCAATCAGGGAATTTAGGTTCAGAAAGATGAAAAGATGGGCTCAAGATCACTCACCTAGTGAGGGAACAGGGTGGGAATGTGGACTCAGCACTGCCTGACTCTACCATCTACTTACTTTCCTCAACATTGAGGGGGTGCTTGTTAAATACGCTGAGTCCCAGGCCCCACCTCCACCTCCTGAATGGGAGCCTGTAGGAGTGGGGCCTAGGAATTTGCATTTTCAGAAAGCACTTTAGATTAGTCCTATATACCCATAAATATGAAAACGTGTGTCCTGCAGCATGCTCTCTGAGGACCTGGAAAGGAATGAAGGGTCACTACCAATCATCTTCCCAAGCATCTGCCTAGCTGTGAGCAAATAAAGATGAACACTCGGTCCCTCTTCCTCCTCCCACCCCTCAGCTTCTTCCACTCTGCACAGAACCGCTGACCCCCAATGGCAAAGGAGCAGGTACATCACCGGATCCAGTGAAAGGTGTGCCCAGAGCTCTTGTATCTCAAAACAGCTCTTCCTGCCACCCACTTTTGGTTGCTAACAACTGCTTTCCTCACTTTTTCCTCGCTTGTGTTCCTGGGAAAAAAAAAGTTTATACCCAAAGACACAAACTGGTTGTTGGCAAGAGCAACAAAAGGCTCATTTGGCCTTCCCTTTATTTGTAAAAACTCTGAATCAGTTGTCAAACATTTTAAAAATTGGGTGTATATAAATAAAATACAAATAAAAATTCAGATTTTTTGGCTTTTCTTGAAAAATCAGAAAATCTGCCATCCCTGCTGGCATTTCTATACAGTATGCCCACAGTTTAGCCAGACCTGAGAAGTGGCCCATTTAGATGCAGCAAGCTCTCTCCAATTTCCCTCCCCACCCAACACCTGTAGCTGGCCAGCCTCATGCACCTCTGTATCTGGCCCTCCCAGGCAGCAGGTGAATACTGCAGCCCCAGCAGGGAAGGGCTGGGAGGTGCCACACTGTGGGCAGCCACATAAGCCTCCTGGGCGGCTGGGCCTGAGCAGTGCAGGGAAGAAGGGCCTATCCTAGTGCAGGGCACTGCCTCTTGGCTACCTGAAAACCCACATCTACTCCCCTAGAGTGCCACTGGAAGAAAGAACCTCTGGAAGGCTCCCTGCTTTTGCTCCGGCCAGCCTTTGTCTTGCAACATTCTCCCAGCTTCCCGAGTGCTCCCTCTCCTCACCATCCAACCCCATCACCTGATCCAGAGCCTCTCCCCAAAGTCCAAGAAGAGCCCCACTGGAGGTCAGTCTCTGAAGGGAGCACCTTCTAAGGGGTGCCCCGCCTTTAAGAATGAACTTCCTTATCCTACAGCAAAACACTGTTGTCCCTTGTTTAGGTGACATCTCTGAGTGTCTATGTGGTGCTTTTCCACAGGCCTAACTGTGGACGTGACAGGATGCCTTGTCCCTGAAGAAGGAGCCATCTGAACACTGAGAGTGATGAAGAACAGATGCGGGCACGGGGAAGGAAGCCCCCCAACTCTGCTGCAGCTGAGACCTCCATGGAGAGGGGATGCGCTGCTGGGCATCCTGCTCTCCTTGTCCAGGTAGGAAGGTGAGACAGCCGACAACAGGAGCCTCCAAACCACATGAGAGAATTTCTGCCGACATCTACATTCCACTCACTTCTTAAGCAATCTCTCATGTGGAAGTAATAGCTTAGGAAACAGCCCAAAGGGAAGGAAGAACTGAGCCCTGCGTGTGCCCCGAGAGCCTGCTCCTGGAAGCCAACTGACCCACTCACCCCGGCCTGGGAACACCGATCCAGACCCTCCCAACTCTTTCACAGACTCTCTCCGGCAATCTTTCTCCATCCCTAGGCCCTGGTCAAAAAGATAATGAACAAACTGGCCACCCCCTGCAGCCAGGCCTAGCTCTTGAATCTCTTCCACGGAGAGGCTCAGCACCCACTGTTGCCACTGCGAGCTTCAGGGAGGGCCGCCGTTAGGACGAGTTCCTTTTAGGACGAGTACCTAAGTGTAAGAGCTTGATTCTTCCCTTCTCTCCTGCAGGTGTCCATGGACGGGACGAAGGTGGGAAGGGCTCTTGTGTACCTTTCACAGCTCGGCCAGGACTAACAGCTCCAGGCCTTGCTGTAGCACCTCGCCTGCACAGCCCTGCTGGTCTCTGGCATCGCTGGGTGGTTCAGCCAGCCCACAGATCTGACAGCCGGCCCTCCTGGCCCCACGTGGCTGAGAAAGCTGTAGGGGAGTGCTGGCTAGTTCTCCATCTCCGTACTTGGCACAGTTCTGCACCAAAAAAAGGTGCTCAAATAATTAACTGACTTGTTAACTGATGACAAAAGAGGGCCCCAAGGAGTCAAAGGCAAGGATGACAAAGGGCTCTGGAAATTCGAGCACTGGCCATACCCCTTCAGGTGCACTTCTTCTTTTCCAAAAGTCTGAAACTACGAAATCATCAAGAGTGTTCCCACTGTAGCTGCCACCCAGCCGACTTGCCAGTGGCAGGCCTCCCCCGCCTGCCTCCCCCACCCACCTCCTGTCCCTCGGCCAATCCTGATCTTCACACGCCTCCCTATGAGACCCGGCCACAGCCACAGGTTCTCCCCCAGCACAGCCCTGAGGAAGGGCTGTTCCTGGGAAATCTGCCTTCATCTCCTTCATGCTGGCTTTCTCCTCCCTCGTTCCTCTCTTCCTCCCCTCCCTTCCTGATCCATCTCTCACTGGTTTGTCTGCCCACAACCTTATCTTTGGCTCTGCTGTGCCTAAAAACAACGGGCTACAAGGGAAAGGGGAAGAAGGGGCTTGAGGTTGGGTGGGTGGGCCTCTAAAGCTTTAGAAAGGGAGCCAGGCAGGATTTTCTCAAGTCTATTCCATAATTTGCTCTGAGATACCAGGTCCTTTCCCCTCTCACTACTTCTACCTACCTCGTACCTTGGGTCTTTTTCATTCCAGCCCCAAGTTCTAGGATTCGAGGTCCAGAAAGCCTTTCGAGCAAAAGTGTCGAGGGGATTATGAGCCCAGTCAAGTGGAGAGGAACCAAGGATCTGTTTTGCTGGGAGGTCAGAGGGATGTTTGGGTATTTTGACAGGTCCCTATGAGGGTGAAATCCTCCTCAATCAGCCACAGGAACAGAAGATTTTTGTTGTTGTTGTTGCTGTTGTTGTTGTTGAACAATAATCCAAAACAAAATTAAGCTCTCTTCCCTTCTCCTCACTGTCCACTTATCACTCCCACATCCTCTTTCCCTGCCCTCCTCCTCAAAAAGCCCTTGAAGTTTGGGTTTTCAACCTCGACCATTTTCAATCCCCTTTCCTGCCAGATGGTCCTTCTCCACTTTAGTACAGATTTCTGTGGAGGTTTGAAGCTGGTTTTAAACATTTCCTGAAAGCCTGAAATGGGGTGAGGGTTTGTTAGGCAATTCCAGGCCAAAGAAAATCTGGTTGCTTCCAAGACAGTTTTAAAGACCTAGACGCAGCTGTTTCTGCCAGTCTGGAAACTCAGCCTCTCAGCAAGCAGCTTAGCCCAGCTCTGGCAGGACGGTGGAGCCCACTCTGCCCCATGGCTTGCCACCACTGGGAAAAACGGAGTAGAATGAAGCCTTGCCCCACAAAGAGCCCTGCTCCTGGGGGCTAATCACTTTGGCAAGAACAACTTGGTGGGTCCCTAGTCATGGTGACACGTGAAAGGCCACAGACCTGTCTCACACCAGTGCCTTCCCCTGGCCAGCCCCGGCAGACCAGCTGCCAGTTTCTGTCCTAGGAATGTCACGCCTCCAAGCTTTTTAGTTCAATCAGCTCCTTTTGTGTTGATGTCCTCCACCTCCATTCTTTCTTAAATATCCAGTTCAAATGTCAACTACTTTCTGAAGCCTTTCCTGATCCTAAGTCGACCTCATTCTCACCCCTCCCATGCTCTCTGGTCCGGTTGAACTCAATCCGATTGATGGCAAAATGCCTCCCCTGCTCTAGAAAAACACACCACCCACAAGCCGGTTTTCTCAGAAGACTCAGAAACAGGAAGGGCAAAGGGACTGGGACTGGGCAAGTCTCAATACCTCCGTTTTCCTATTTGTAGCACAGGGAGAACACCCCATCTCTATAGTGAGGATGTGAAGATTAATGTGACACCATCTATAAAAAAATTAAAGGATACTCAGAACTAAAAGGGAACACACTTGAAGTCTCTGGGCCAAGGGTTTAGCTTTCCCCCAACTCTCAGCCTTAACTCACTC
Source organism: Macrotus californicus (assembly GCA_007922815.1). Classification (NCBI taxonomy): domain Eukaryota; kingdom Metazoa; phylum Chordata; class Mammalia; order Chiroptera; family Phyllostomidae; genus Macrotus; species Macrotus californicus. The sequence continues at coordinate 131,168 of VMDR010001069.1, forward strand.
TCCCTTGTCCTCACCCTTTCAGCTGACTTCGCTCCCTACCTCCCTGAGCAAACAGAAACCATCGGAACAGACCCTCAGGAAGCTGCCACCATCGACCATCTTTATCCGCCACCAGTGTCAGGGCCCATCTCATCACTTCTCTGCTCAAAGCCCTGTGTAGCTCCCAACCACTCGCTAAGAGCCAAAATCTTTGCAATGACTTATACAAGGCCCTGTACCAGCTGGGTCCCCACGATATCTCTGACCTCGTTCCGACTACTCGTTCCTCTTACTCTTTCCACACCGGCCACATCATCTCATTAGTTCCTCAAACACATCACACACTCCTACCTCAGGGCCTTCACACCTGCTCTGTCCTGGAGCTAGAACACACTCCCCTGAGAGAATCTGCTCTCTCCTCTCCCAGGTCTTTGCTCAAATGTCATCTTCTTAGTGAGGTCTTCCTTCCCAGACCACACTATAAAAAAAATTAGTATTAAAATTGCTATTTAAAAAATCTTCCTCCACCCCTCTACCCCCCACAAGCCCTATTCTCCATTTTTTGTTTTATTTTTTATTTTATTTTATTTTCCGTAACACTGATCATCATCTAATGTACTACTTTTCTTTTCCATTTATGCTTATATAAGCTCCATGAGGTTATATAAAGCCTCATATGTTTGTCCACAGTTGTATCCTCAGTGCCTAGGACAGTCCCTGGGGCATAAGAGACCCTCAATTAATATTTCTGAATGAAAAAATATTTGTCACCAGCTTAGAGTTGTCCTCCCTGGACAGGGACCACAGTTTTGGGCTCCATTATCCATCCAGGCCCACCTTCCAACCCCACTAGCCTTCCCAGTTGCGTCTGACTCACCTGTAGCAACCACACCCACTCAGATCACCAAAAGAGGGCCATGCCTTCTGAGCACCCAAAAGATCCAGGGTAGGGATGCTTTCGACCCAAGAACTCAACTAAAATTGCTCTCTGCAAAGATTACTGTCATTTTTCCATTGAAAGAGGCAAAGGTCCTTTCTCTGGGGCTTACTGAATTACGGGGCCTCCCTTTCCCGATCTCTGCTGTCTGGGATAACACTAATCAGCACTCTCTAAAACACTTCAGTAGAGCTCCTTCTCAGTCTGGAGCATACTCTCTGGAGTAGCTGTGCACACCCTGCTTGGAGCTCTTTATGCTCATCCAAAGAGGGCACAGGTTAAGGGCAGCTGGGAAATACTGTTGGCAAAATGGGGGAGGGGGGAGAGACAGAGAGAGAAAGAGAGGGAGAGAGGGAGAGAAAGAGATAGATAGGAGTGGGCATTTAAGATTTTCACTTGTTTCATTAAGAAGCATTTGCAGGCATGCTACTGTGCTATACTCTGCCCCTTGCCCTTGGGCAGCTCTCCATCCTGGCCTGAGAAAAAATAGTAAAGAAAAAACTCTGGAACAATGTATCAAGAGCTGGGACAGAAGTGTGCATACAGAGCTCTGGGAGCAAGGAGAAATACAGTCACAAGGTGGCCAGGAGGGATGTGGGGGAGGGCTTCTGGAGGAGCAGGAAGTAACACTGGGCTGCGTCTTATAGGACTTGTGGAAGATAAAGAAGGCAGAATGCTGCAAGCATTAGAAAAACCTTGAAGCAAGCTGAGATTTTTTAACAGGACACAAAAAGCAATAACCATAACAGAAAACATTGAAAAATCAGACTACATTAAATAAGATCTGTTTATTTTTTTAAAATGCCATTTAAAGAGTGAAAAGGAATGTACAGAGTAGGTACACAGGTTGCAGGGCTTGGCAGACTTGGGAACATTAAATACACAGAGCGAAGTTATCAGGAAAAAGTAGAGTAACTCTCAAACTGCAGAGGTTGGCCAGTCATCAGGGCTGAACTTCCCTTTGCAGAAAAGTCCTTTGTTCCTCACTTTTGGAAGGGAGTGGAAGAGAGTGTGCGTGTACAGCCAGGCTCCGCTGGTCCTATCCATGTATGTATCTCACTTTACCTGTCATTATCTCTATTTTATGGATGAAGAAACTGAGGCACAGGTTAAGTAATTTGCGCAGGGTTTCACAGTAAGTGGCAGACCCAAGAGTCGTGAGAAGTTGGTACTGAGCTCTTTGACTCCACAGGACATCAGCCCTTTGGTTTCTGCCACATCTTACAGCAAGAAGCCTCCATCCCAAGCACACTCCGGCAGCCCAGCTGCCTGGATGGAATTAGAAAAGAATATTGGCAGAAGTCTCATGCCTGGCCCCCAAATTCTTGGTGTTAAAAACCCACTTTTTGTGAAGCCAACTATCACAGGGCCCTGAATCAACATGAAATAGATACAAGAGATGCTCCTCTCTCGAAGTTTTTCAGGCCTTTCTCCCCACCATCCCTCCCCACTTAGGGCTGGAGGCACTCCCAACTCAGACCCTGGTCAGAGCAAGGCCTCCCCTAGCAACGTGGTTCAGCGGCCGCTGAGACTGCAGACAAGGGAAGTCTGTCCATCCATCTGTCCAACTTCTTCCTTTTTTCTTTGACATCCAAACTTTTATTTAAATATACCTAAAGGAAGAGTCTCTTCTTTACTGTATGTTTTTTTCCTGCCGAGCTTCTGTAAGCATCATGACAGGGGCACAATTTGCCTCTTTTTGCTCCTTTAAACGAGGGTAATATGGCAATTTCAGGTCTGTGGCTCTCAAACTGGGTGCCGAGGGCCCTGGAGCGCTGCAGCGGACTGTCAGGGTGCTGCAACAGTTTACGTTTTAGAGGGAGACAAAGCAATACTCAGCATTTGTCAGACACCCCACGGCTACCAGTTTTGACATTAGATCACACTACCTGCTTTTCAGCAATGTCATTTCTTTGTGAAGCTGAGTTTTTCAGCAGCTGCTGTGATTAAAAAAAAAGAAAAGAAAAAGCTAGGACCACGTGAAAAGCAATGTGGAACAGGAAACGAGGATGGCAGTATTCACTCTGATTCCAAGATGTGCGATGTTGTGCAGTGCCCAGTACATCCCATGAGTTAGTAATTGTGGTTATTTCAGAAGGAAATAATATTTTCCTTTGACTTTATGTATAATTCTTTCAAATGGCTACGCACTTACTACATCGTTTAGACCTAAGCACTTGGTAAATGAAACTCAGGTTTCCTTTTGGCCTATGGGCACTGTGAAAAATTACTGAAGCACTAGGGACCCATGACCTGAGAAAGCTTGGGAACCCCTGCAGCAGGTGTGGTTAAGTCTGCAGGCAGGAGCCAAGAGGGAGTTCCCAGGGCAGGCCCAACCCTGCCCCAGCAGCAGGCAGACAACAAGCTTCAGGACTATGGACGGCACACCCAGGCTTCCCACAGTGGCTCACAGAACAGCTGCCCCTCTGCCTGAACAGAAGGGGCTCCCTGTCAGCCCAGAGGCTGTGCACATCTGCTTCAGCTTCGCCCCAGGCTCCCAGGCTCTCCTCAGAACTCCATCCCTGAAAAGCTCTGTTTATGAATCAAACCCAAAGCCAGCCCAGAGACCAGCCAGCGGGGGACTTCCACACATGCTCAGACTTGGGTAATGTCCATAAACCAAACCATTAGTCCACAGAGGGAGGGAGCGATGGGAATCTGGGGGAGGGTTTCCACCGACAGCCCAACCACTGAAAGGCCAAGTAGGCTTTTGGGGTGAAGATTTGCATGAAAATAACTCCTTTGTTCCCAAGGGGCATTTTGCCCCATACAGTCCCTCCCTCCATTCTTCCCTGAAGTCTTGATCCTTTGCTGGTGACATCACAGCTGTTGATACAATGGGCAACTTTTGTGATGTCACAAGACTCAAACTTCATCGATTTTGGTGGGGAGAAGGGACAGAGAATGTGACAAAGGGCCAGAACAGAACAAAGTTATAGAACTGGAATTTGCTTTTTCATGCTAATTTCCCTGGTGATAAAGGGCAGTGACTCAGAAAAGGAAATGCAAGCCACTGGCATTAGGCTGTGCGTAGATTCCTCCACACCAAGGGGAGAGGGGCAGCAGAGCAGACAAGGGCAGAAAGAAGACAAAAGAGAAGTTTTCAATGCCAGGATTATCCAAATGTGAAGATGTTCTCAGTCTGGCCCAGTCCAAGACACTCTCCTCCCATCATTCACTGTCTGAGCCCAGAGTAAGTGGGGGAAAGCTGAACCGTACAAAAGGCTCCAGGCTGCAACATGCCTGGAAATGGCCTGGGCTATTGTATTGAGTTCTGGACTCCACACTGTCCAAGGGAGACTCAGTTTGGGCTGTGTCCTGAGGATGGCGAGCAGGGTGCAGCGGGCCCTCAAAGACACACCACGTGAGGAATGACTACGGGACCGGAGAATGTTCACCAGGGAGCGGTCTGTGGACAGGGGAAGCTGGCAATTGCCTTGAGAATTCTCAAAGGCTCTCAAGTACAAAAGGGACTATGTATGTTTGCTCTGGTCCCCCAAAGAGAACAGACAATGAGAAGATCGGAATGGCCAAAATGAAAAAGAACTTTTTATTCTTAAATTCCAATTAGAGACTGTAGTTTGTTTGTTTTTTAATTCCTTACTTCTCAATCACAGACTATGCTCTTGAGGATAAGGACTATCTTGTTACTGTAGTATATCCCAGAGCTTACACATAGTAGGAGCTTATTCATATTTGTTAAATAAATGAACAAATAAAGCAATGATATTGATCTGCTGAGGTTGTAATGTTTACTGGGACTCACTCATTTGATGAGTATTCTTCGAATCCTTACCAAAAGCCACTCAGCTAAGATGCTGAGGACACAACAGTGAAAGAGGCAGATAAGGTTGACTGTCTCATGCCCCCAACCCCCCACCAGCTTCCTAAATCAGTACAGGTGGTACATAAGGCCCTTCCAGTACTGAGATTCCTAGATTCTTAGAGTTAACTAAAACATTTCAAACTGAGAGGAAGGGAGGTCTCAAAGGCCACAGATAAATCCTACCCACCACCACTACTGTCCACAAGCCTGGAAATGGAGGCCAAGCTGAGGCTGCCTTCTCGGCTGGGAGAGGCCTCATGCTAAGGCAGCATTGTGCTGGACCGCACCAAACCAGAGCAACTAGCTAGGCACTTATCAAAGCCCTCCATGCCCCGCCCCTGCCCTGACCAGACAAGGTAGGCCCCTGTGGGACTTCGAGCTCCCTCAGCCCACCAATGAATAAGTATGGTCCTCCTAGGTAATACGAGGTATTTCCGATACCCTCACTGCTCTCAAGGAACTTAAAATTTCCCTGTCAGCCTCAAGCAACAATCTTCTGGGGGCCGTCTGCGTGACAACATAGTTACTACAGAACAATTTTCAAAGAAATAATCCCAAGATCTTCTTTGCCTGAGCTGTGCTAGGGCTATAGGCTTGATTCCAACTGGCGAGGGCATAAAAGTGAAACTACAGCCAGCAAAACGCATCATTCAACAATAACGACCGGGTAGTCCCTGCCTGCCTGCAGATGGTGAGTTCCAAGACCCTAGTGGTGTTGAGACCCCGGATAGTAGCGAACCCTCTACAGCTACGATAAAGTTTAATTTATACATTAGGCACAGTAAGAGATTCACAACAATAACTAATAATAGATAGAAAAATTGAACAATACACCATAATAAAAGTTCTATGAATGTGGTGTCTCCCTCTCTCTCAACATCTCTTGTTGTGCCACTGTCCCCCATCCTTCTTGCAAAGCTGTGAGATGACACAAGGCCTAGGGGGTGAGAGGAAGCGAGGTGAATGATGTAGGCGGCCACTGACCTCCGGCCAAGCATGGTGACACCTCAACTACAGATCTCATAACCCAGACAGCTACCAAGGGACTGATGGGCGGAGAGTATACAGCTGGGGGGAGCATCCCAGACACAGCTGACTGCAGATCAGAACTACTTTTTTGTTTTTATGGTTTCATTGTTTACTGAAAGCCAGTTTTCAGGCTTTCCAGGGCTTTCGAACACGGAGCAGGCTGCTCCCAGCACACAGGTGGTGCTCTGCTGGTGACACATGAATGCGTACCTCTGCGCGTTTTTGTCTCGCAGAGTTGTCTTGGTCACCTGATGTTTGCTCAGTCCCCTCTGCATTCTGTGCTTCAGAGAATGTCCTGTGACGGACTCTGTCTTGATGTAGCTGTCTCAATTTAACAGCACACACTTGGAGGAGTTTACAAAGTGACTGGGAATCAATACAAAGATATAGTTTTTAAAGTTACATTGTTGCTGACACGTACTAAGATGGCTGCATCTGTACCAAACGTGTACAGACTTTTTTCTTGTCATTATTCCCTGAACAACACAGCATAACAACTATTTACGCAGCATTTATATTGTATTAGGTATGATAAGTAACCTAGAGATAATTTAAAGGATACAGGAAGATGTGCGTTGGTTGTGTGCAAATATTATGCCACTTTATATAAAGGGCTTGAGCATCCACAGATTTTGGTTTCCACAGGGAGTCCTGGAACTAGTCCCCGGCGGACACTAAGGGACACGGTACAGAGTGTGGGTACAAGGGACAAAGGGATGATTCTCGCTTTGGGTAGGACAGAGAGAAACGGCAGATTTCATCCTGCTACTCAGACCAGTGCACAACTTAAAACTCATGAGTTATTTATCTCTGGAAGTTTGCATGTAATATTTTAGGACCACAGTTGGCCACAGGGAAGTGAAACCACAGAAAGTGACATCGTGGGTAAGGAGACCACGGCACACAGTATACCAGGTGTCGTCCTCTTCAGAGTAGCCCTTAGAGGCCTGTGCTTTTACTCCACTGCATTCTCAAAGCATTCTGAAGTTCCCATTCGCAAATTGCCCTCAAAGTCCTTGAGGTATTCCTGGAGTTTCTCTGAAGGAAAGTCTGCGTCCTTCAAGGGTGCTAACTCATTCAGAACCACGTGACAAAAATGGTGCGAACTAGAAAAATTCATCTTGGGTCAGAATAAGCAGTAACTGTCAAGTATGCTTCAGAGCCTGGATATCAAAGGGGATGCACAATGAGACTGTCCCAAATCTCCACCCCAGAGTACAGCAGTTGTCATTCACTTAGAGGCCACAGAGCCGTGTGAGTATCTTAATAAACCCTAGGAACCTCCACAGAAAATTTATATGCACATAAATTTCTATCAACCATTTTAGGGGGTTCACAAGCTCCCAAAGTTCTTCCAGAGACTCATTTTAAGAATCCTTGTCCTGAAAAAAAAAAAAAAAGCAGGCAAAGAGGAAGGGAGATGAGACATCTTCCAGAATGTTTTCTGTTGTTGAGAGCTCCAAAACAACATCCTTGTCCTTACACATTTCACCTGCCACATCAATGCATACACCAGTTCTGAATGGAGGTCCACAGAGCCCAGCAGATGTGCCAACGCTGGGCACAAAGAGAGGCTCCCCTGCAGCAAGGCACCCTGCTTCCCAGAGTCCTTCCTTACAGCACTGCTTCAAACGTCAAAGCCAGCGACTTACATACTACATATGGGCCTTCAGGAGAGTTAGAAATAGTTAAATCCAAAAATATTAGATTTACAAATGCCAAGCGTCCTGAGACTCAAATGTGACATTCTCTAATACTGTTTGTGAACTAGTGGTGGAGACAATTCCCAAATAAAAGTCAAATCTACCTTCAGGTAACCACATTCACATAGCTGTGCAAGTGCAGATAGGAAGAGCAAGCTGTGGCCACAGCATGTACTTGTTCCCCTTTCCCTGTGGGAAGTCTCCCTGTGGGAAACATGGGGAATATGCCTCCTCCCCTTCTTCTGGGCCAGGCAGCATGCTCCCCAAGCAGCTCCCAACACCCCAAAAGCCACCCAAGTCACATCTGACTCATGCCATTGCTCTCTGTAATGAGCTATGACATGTATCTAAGCTCTTGTATATTTTCATATTTGCAGCCTGCAATTAGGCATTTTTGAGGGATGTAGCTGACTAGTGGTTCTTTTCAGTGACCTATAATTACTCACACGGGCATCGTGGCCAATTCAGGCAACTATCAGGCTGGAGGCGCTCTGAGCTCAGCTCATAGGAGGTCCAGACAACTCTTGTTAGCAACAGGCCTCAGAAGGACCACGCTGCTCCTCCTCCTCAGCTGCACAAGGATACACGGCCCTCTCCATCCCCTTCACCCACTCCTCATCCACTGCCAGGCTCAGCACACTCCCCAAACCCAAGTGGTGGCACATGTGTGGGCCCAAAGGCCACAAAAATGGCCTACTTTGTGGCAAGAGCAATGTCAAGCAACTCCTTTTTTGTTAGTTTGTTTCTGTTCTGCTTGTTTATTTTGTTTTTTAGATTCCACATTTAAGTAAAATCATCTGGCATTTGTCTCTGTCTGACTTATTTCCCTTAGTGTAATACCCCCCAGGTCCATCCATGTGGCTGCAGATGGCAAGATTTCATCCTATTTTATGACTGAAGCATATTCTACTGTGTGTGTGTGCGTGCGCACACACACACACCCCGCCCCCTGTAGGGCCTGGTGGCACAGCCTCCCTGGTCTGTAAAGCAACTTCTAAAAACCCCCCAGACTTCTCACCTGAGGAAAAATGGGTCCCACCCACCCACCCACCCACGGAATCCCGCAGTCCACTGGGCTGTGGGAACTGACCTGGCCGCATCTTCGAGCCAGCCTCTCTGCCACCAGCTGCAGCGGCCTCACTGCTCCCAAAGGCCCAACAGATAATTCTTCCCCATGCAAATGCCCACCACCACCCTGCTTCCCCTATGTCCCTGACTAGGAGGAACGGGCTGGTTAGCCTTAACCATCTGCCCCTAGTGACATTTCACGTGCACATTTGGCTTCAACAAAAACTGGTTTCTTTAATGGCAGCTCAAATCCTGATTATAAACAGAATCAAAGGCTCAGTCACTAGCCAGCCCAGTGAGGCTGTGAAACACAGTCATGGCCCACACTCAGGGCAGCCTCCAGGCTACATGTGAGCCCAGTGTCTAAAATACCAGATGCAAGCTTCCCTTCTTCCCCAGTGCCGCCTCCAAAATACTCTAGAGTGCTTTGTACTTTCCAAAGATACTTTCACATGTTATCTCATCTGAGTCTGTCAAACAAGCCCAGAAGGTTAGATGTGATCGGTATTTTTCTCCATTTTACAAAGGAGACCGAGGCTCAGAAGGGCGTTCTTGCCCCGAAGTCACTCAACGACTACACGCAGAACCAGGTCTAGGGCTACTCTGTAGCTGTGTGAGCGCAGCTCTTCATGTGGCAGCAACGAAAGGGTCAATGGGCTAACCCAGTGGTCCCTGACCTTTTCGGCACCAGGGACTGGTTTTGTGGAAGACAGTTTTTTCATAGATGGGGCTGCGGCATGCAGGGGAAGCAGGAGGTGGAGCTCAGGTGGTGATATTAGCAAGGGAGCAAAGCTTCCATAGCTAGCCCACTGCTCACCTCCTGCTGTGTGGCCCAGTTCCCATCAGGCCACGGACTGGCACCGGTCCGCAGCCCAGGGGTGATGGAGCCCTGGGCTAATATACAAAAGTACTTGGGATGGAGTCTGGCCCCCAGTAAGGACTACGTTATTGCTGTTGCTGTTGTCGCCATTAAGAGAACTGCTGCCACCACCCGGAGCCCCCAGTTCCAAACCTGGCGCTCTTTCCTCCCCGTCCTGCCACGGTCTCGCAAAGATTCCTTGGGAAGTCATTCCATCTGACCTTGGGTGAATCCAAACTGAACCCCAGAACTCTGTCTATGGAACCTAGAACCCACTGGGCTCTCTGTCTTACCACTGCACAAACTCCTTCATGCTCTTGTGCACACTCACGCACACTCACACACATCACCTTTCCTGCAAGTCTGACATTCTACTCTCCCTACCTCTGATGTCACTTGTGCTGTTAGCCACCCTGCTGTGGCTTGCCCTGCCTGCAGCACCCAACTTTCGCTTACACCCCACTCGTCATTCAGTTCCTTCCTTCAACAGTCACTTCAGGAGCCCCTACTGTTTACCAAGCGCTGTACTGGGTACCAGGAGACATATTCCTTGCCCTCCAAATACACCAAGTAAGAAGGGCAAGAAGACACATAGGCACACAGGGAAGGGACAGCACACCAGGAAACAACTCTGTTGGAGGGCAACACAATAGGTTCGGAGAAGGCAATGTTGACATAGTTACACAGAGTGACTAGAGTTTTCTAGGCAGAAAAGGGAGAGAAGGGTATTCCAAGCTAAGGGAACAGCACATAGGCAGGGGTACAGGGCAGACTCATGGACTATGAGGATCTCACACCGCCAACAAGGAGGGGCTGTGTGTGCATGTTTCAGATTGTCAGAGAGAAACCGAGACAGACAAGGGAAGAGAGAAAAATGAGATGTGGGACAGCGAGCGCACACTGCCTGGGGGTGGCAGGCCACTGCCTGGGGGTGGCAGGCCACTGGGACAACAAACATCACATCTGCCTTTCCCTGGGCTGAGTGGCAATCTTGACTCCCTGGCTTTGCCTACAGTGTACTAATTTTAAATGCAAAATCCTTTAACAATTGTTTTCTCTCTCCTTCTGTCTTTCCCTCCTTCTAAATAAACGCCGTTTATCCCTATTCTCATTTCTGCCCAGCTCTGAGCCCTGAGTGTTAATGCCAGTGCCTTAACACAAATCCAGCTTCACGTCCTGAGATACAATTTCACAGGAATGTAATTCTGGAATGATCTCATTGAAAAAGCACATCCAGCAAAGGCCATGAGCAAACTTCGGGCCAGCCCATTCACACCCAGAGCCAAGGAGATCACAGACCCCTTTCCCTTAAATGGAGAATGTGCCGGGGGCCCAAAGCGAAGCACACCCGCTGCCCGCAGCCAGCCAGCCTGCTTGCAGACTGGGGGCTAGGCCCAGAGCAGTGACTACCACAAACCACTCTGCACAGTGCAAGGAGAGACTCCAGAGAGCATCCAAGGGAACAGCCTTCACCACACAGATACTCCCTGTGTCCCTAGGAGGGCTCTGGCTCCAGGCCACAAGACATCAGCTAAAACTATTAACACTCCCCGGTCCCCGCCCCATCAGACAGAAGAACGTCCAGAAACCATGCTTCTAAGCATTCTCCCCTAGCTACCTGCCTTCCCTGACTCTCTGAAACTCAGTTGTTATCCAACCCTACTGAGGGAGTCAGAAAGTAGGGTATTTAACTCAGAAACTAGATGTCAAAGCCAGCTCTAGTCCAGCATAGCAGAGCTGAGAAGAAGTGGGGTTGGGGGAGAAATAACATACTCTGACAGACTTTCAAAAATCCTAGCCAAGCCCTGGTCGGGTGGCTCAGTTGGTTGGAGCATTGTCCCATGCACCAAAAAGGTTGCAGTTTCGATTCCAGTCAGGGCATATACCTAGGTTTTGGGTTAGAGTCTTGGTCCAGGCACATATGGGAGGCAACTGATCAATGTTTCTCTCTCACAGTGATGTCTGTCTGTCTGTCTTTCTCTTTCTCCCTTCCTCTCTCTAAAATCAATGAACATGTCCTCAGGTGAGTATTTAAAACAAAAATTAAAGCTGAAAAATCACCACTTGTAATCTTTAGAAAAAACATTCTCACTCCAAATCTGTACCCACTCCCAATGAATCCTCGTAAAAGGGATCAGAAAAGGAAGGGGGAAAAAAATGAATGGCTTGCAGGGGCTATAGGGACTCTCTGTACTATCCTTACAACTTTTCTGTAAATCTAAAACTATTTTATTTTCTTTTTAAAAAGATCTTATTTATTTATTTTTTAGAGAGAAGGGAAGGGAGGGAGAAAGAGGGGGGGAGAAACATCAATGTGCGGTTGTCCCTCACATTCCCCCAACTGGGGACCTGGCCCGCAATCCAGGCGTGTGCTCTGACTGGGAATCGAACCACTGACCCTTTGGTCCACAAGCCCACACTCAATCCACTGAGCTACATCAGCCAGGGCCTAAAACTACTTTAAAGTAAAAAGTCTTCTAAAATCAATGGCTTGGTTACCTCTACAAGGAATAAGGGGGAAAGAGTGGTCTTGGGTATATATTCCAGCTCTGCCCCTACTAGCAATGAGGATGTGGAGGAGTCACCTAACCTTTCTAAGCTTCGGCCTCCTCATCTATGACATGGAGGTGACAGTTCCAAGCACAACATGTTGCTGTGCAGATTAAATAAGATATCACACGCAAAGGACTTACCACTGTCAACGTGCTTTCTTCCTGGGCAGTGGCAGTTTCTCAGCTCAGTCAGCCTTTACCTTGGGTTCCTGGCAACTGCCGTTGGAGGCCCTACCTCTCCCCACAGCCCTACCTGTCTTCATGATTTACAGCCTCTTCCACTTACGACATTACACTTTAAGCCCACAGTGATCACCCAAAGGGCTGAGGCCGCCTTACAGCAAGTCCCAGCTAGTGAGAGCACACCTTTGTTGACAGAAACATGTTCTTCTTCCTGCTTTCCCTTCCTCCAACAGCATCCAATGTCACTGCCATGAGCTGAGTTACTTTCCTGAGGCTGGCAGGGGTCAACCAGAAGGAAAGCCAGAGGATGACAGAGTCGGGCTTCCAGTATGATGAGCTGTCCACAGTGCAGGGTGGCCAGGGCAAATATGCTCTCAAAGTTGCCACAAAAGATTCTTCACCCTCCGCAGCACCACTACTACTCACCCCACCCCTCACCCCTCCCTGTACCCTCCATGGTCTCACAGACATCTGGGCTGAAAAACTGCAAATCCACCTAGTCAATGGGCACAATGAGTTCCTCAAAGCCAAGGGACAAGCCCCAAGGTTGAGCATGAAGTCGTCCCCAACCCTTGGAGCCAGACTCTCGAGCCTCAGCCACTCTAACTCCTTGCTCCATGATGTGTTGTCCATGTTCCCCATGGGAAAACTGAGGTGAGGGGACAGTGGATAGGTGAAGGGACAGGGGCCCCAGCCTGGTTTTATAAGTGGATGGGCTGGAGGCCAAGAAGAGAATCAGGCAGAGAAAGGTATGGCTCTGATGCTACATTCTCTCTTTGAAATCACTCACTCACAAGGATACCAGATCCTTAAAACACTCCCCTAAACCAAAGCCGAAGTCCAATCTCACCCTGAAAATTTAGTGTCCAAATAAGGGATCAGTCAGTGCTAGAAGTTAGCCTGTTCCAACTTTGAAAAGCCCTGTGAGAGAAGCAGTTCCCAGGCTTAGGATTCCACTGACAGGTTGTAACCCCTCGAAGCACTAATGGGCACATTCTAGTGGCTAATTTTGCTGACCTTCCAGATGGCTGGTTTGGGGACACACCCCAGCTGAGGCCCAAGGACATTAGTTCCTGGCAGGGAGTATGCAAAAGCTCAGCAGCCCAGCCATGCCAGATAACAGCTCCAGCTTCAAGGACAAGTTTTCGGAAGCAGAGCCCAGGAAGAAGATGTCCTTGGAGCCGTTTCTTATTTAACCACATAAGAGCCAAATATAGCCAAATGTGAAGAAACAAACTGCACCATCTTTTGTGCAATTTTTTTCCAGCTCATCGCCTCATGTCTAGTTTACTACAACGATCTGATTATATATGGAGCGTTTTATCAAGTGCCAGCCCATGGGAGGCACTAAGTAAATGTGAAGCATTACTGTTACCATGATCAGTTACCTTTATTCTTCCATCTCCAGTCCTCCTTGCTCATAAGTGGCAAACTTAGCATCTTGGAACATCGACAGCATCACGTGATTCCTCTGGGGTCCTTAACTGCCAATCACACCATATCCACATTCCTCCATTTCCTCCAGCACCTTGTCAAATACTACCCACCAACCTCCATTAGCTCTTCTTCCTTTCTTCTCTTTAACCACCCTCCTCCCTACCCCCATACCCTTCATGCTTCTCCACCCAAAGACACACACACAAATGTACTTCTCTCTCCAGACAGGACACCTGCTCCAAAAATGTCCATTGCTGCCTCCATGTTTTTGTGCTGGGACCATTTCCAGCCTAGAGCTCTCTCCTTCCTCTCTGCTTATCTACATCCTATCTGTGCTCCAAGGCCCAGCCCAAGGTCCCTCTTAAACAGAGGCTGGGAAATCGTTCCATCCCCAAACGATGACCAAGCACTTACTCCGTGCCAGGCTCTAGGCCAGGCACTGAGGACACAGTAAGGAAAACAACATAATCCTACAGGCTCCTAACTGGTGGGCGGGGCTTCAACATGAACCTCCCTGCTCACCTGAATCACAGGTAGGGGAGTCAACCACCAGACCCCACAGGCAGCTTGTTGTGATACTTGTGGGGGTTGCAGTGAGCATGGGAGATAAAGTCCAGTGGGGTGAGGTCTTCTTGCCTCTCCTTCAACCTTTCCAAGAAGCCAGCCAGGCCTGGTGGTTTGGAGTGTATTGTTGCAAGAACCGTCTTTCTCTGACAAGCTTGAGTAGCACTGCCTTCTGCCCAGCTTTAAAGTTTTATTAGCTTCACAGCTAGGCTGGGTCCCACCCGGTTCAATAATAGCCCTCGTCAACTTCTGCTAAGGACCAGGCGCAGAGCCTCACAGTCCTACCCTAAGCCAGAGAACAGAGAGAAAACAACCAATGCTTTCCTCGGGAGGTCCCAGACCTCCTGCCACTGTGACTGCACAGGTGATGGAAGTCGCATTGAGGCAACCCCCTCAGGGCTCTCCAGGGCAAGATGAAATTCTCAGACCCTAATAGCGACTCCACTCCTCTCTGCCCTAGTCAAGACAAGTTGTCAGAATATGAGTTAGGCTGCTATTATTATAGGGATCATCCTACATACCTACTAAATGATAAAAAGAGGTAACCCACCACATGTATCTTGGTCCTGTAACTCCTGTAGTAATAACCACAGTCACTGTGACATAACATGACATATCCTATCACCACAGCTCCCTCCCCCACCAAATCAGAAACGGAGGAGGTTTTCCAGGTGTAACCTTAGATACCTTTGAGAACCAGGGAGAAAGGGAGAACATCTAGTCTGTCCTTATTTGTATTTCCAGAAGTGGAGACTCACAGTCTTCCTCATCATAACCTATCTGAAGAAGCCCATCTCATAAGAGATGCAACTGTTACTTCTTCCGGCACTAACTACTCAGCCTCCCGCTGATGAGGCCACCCCTCCCAGCAGGCTGAATCAGTTTCAGTCCGTGCTAAGGAAGCTCTCACCTCTCCAGGGCTTACCCAAACCACCAGTCACATGTTTAGGTGTGCACACCTCATTATAGTCAGGATCACCAGAGAGGCCACAGCTGCTGCTGACCAATGTACACCACCTGTGAACACCCCAAGGCTCAATGAGCAAAGCCTCAAAGAGAGGGCAGGACAGAAGGGAAGAAGCTGCGATCGGCCCTCCGTTCACCAGCCTCTAGCCTGGAGGAGTGTCTGCCGAGCAAAGCTTTGCACCCAACTGAAGCGAGCAGCTAGTCTTTGAAAGCTGCAGCGTCCGGGGGGGTATCATCTCCTCCTCAACTGCCAGGCTCCCCCCACTCAGTCACCCCTACCAGGACGCGGATGGCCAAAGGCTGGAGGGAGGGCCCAGGGCACACTGAGTATCCTTGGAGGCTTAGCTGCACATTTTCAGCCCCCTTCCACCCAGCCCCTCCCCAGCCCCTGACAACTCAAAGTTTCGGTCTCTGCATGTATCCATGTGCCTGTGTGTCTGTGTTTTATTTACACTACCCATGTCTGTTGCTAGCAACAGAAACAAAGTACTTTAAGGCAGAAAAGGCAAGTCAGCCAACTGGCTTGCTGCTCCCGGTCCTGCTTCCAGCTCAGGGAAGAGGCTGGTCAAGAATGAGTCAAGTTCTAATCTCTCATGGTGCCTACAGCCCCACGTCCTCCAGGGGCAGGCATGGTCACTGCCAGGTGGGCCTCAGCCGCCAGCCCTCCCTCTCCTTCACTGGAAGTCACACCCTGAATACCTCATTCCCTCACCTGCCCAGGTGCTGACTACTGTGGGAAAGCAGAGCTTCCAAAGCCAGAACTCAGGAAGCCTTCCCTCCTCCCTTGCACACTAGGAGGCTGTGCTGATGAACAGGCATTGTCTCCCAGACCACAACTCCAGAGAACCAGCCCAAGGCCAGGTTTTACCTTTACGTCCTTCCCCATTCTCAGTTATTCTGCCACCGATAATCTTCCGAGCTCTAGCATCAGGCTCCTCGGTGAAACCGACAGTGATTGCTGATCACTGCTTTGTTTTCAGCAGAGAGAAGAGACGTGAGCGGTGACTTGCACTCAAGGGGCTCACAGATGAACTTAGGGAAACTAGACGCAATAGGAAATAATTCAAATGCGAGATGCAGACCAAAAGCACTCTGAAGTACAATAGGTGGGAGTGGAGGGGCTGGAGTAGCTCGGAACAGGATTTCCGTGGGAGAGGAAATGTGAGCCAGACCTTCAAGACAAACAGTAGTTGGACAGAATGAGACAGGAGGCTGTTTGAGATGAGGAGTTGGATGATCACACGAGGTCCCAGGGCAGGAAGAATGGCAAATATCATGCCTGTAGTGTTTTCCCTTATCCAACTGCGGCTCAGCCCTGGGAAGAAGGGAGAGAGGAAAGAGGCCGGCCTGACTTGATGAGAATAAAACCCTCACCACAGAGTCACCACACTCCAGTCCCTCTGCTCCTACCTCTGCCAAGAGCTTTCTCAGGGTTTCCTTTTCCCATAGTTCTCTGAAATCCTCTCCCCTGCAGTGTACAGAACACAGGCGGCCTAACTCCCTAAGCCCAAAAACATCCCAATGGGACTCTTGGACTCAAGGTTCCCACTCCCACAACAGGACAAGCTTCATGCTCTCCCAATCGCCACGTGGATCAGCAGCTTGGTCTACTCTTCTGCGGGTCTACGTCAAGCCAAGTCTGGTTCTTTCCTGACTAGAGCAGGAGAAGGGGTATGAAATTGTTCGTACAGTCTCTCCCCCTTCCACACACACATACGATCACATGTGCATTCAACTAAACCATACCGAACGGCAACCACGCATGAACTGAAATGCTTAGTGCCGGTGGGAACTCCAAAGTGCATCAGGCACGGGTCCGTCCTCAAAGAGCTTCCATTCTAGTAAGGTGGGCACAACAGACACATAAAGATAACAAATACCAGGAGGGCTAGGTTAAGTGTCCATAGGAGGAGGAAGTGTCTGACTTAGGTAGAGGGGACTATTTCCAACTGAAAAAGCAGGAGGGCTTCACAGACAGGGGTGCCCTAGCTCTGGGCCTGGGAGATCAAATGGCAAGAGGATAAAGGGGCAGCCCTGAGCAGATGGAACTACAAGAGCAGAGTCTTAGAGGCAGAAAAGTGACAGACACACGAAGAACAGCAAGACGTTCAGTCTGGTGGGAGTTTGGCGAGAAGTAGACCTGGCAGAAGGAGGAGCTAGAAAGACAGAGAAAAGTCAGATCTTAGAGGCAAATTAAGGATCTTATATTTTCTCTGGAAAATCACATATATTTTCTGAGGAAGGACCAATGGGTCAGGAACTGTTATGCTTCTGAAAGATGAAGCAGTATGTACTCAGAAATCTAGGGACCATAGCAGAAAAATTCAACCATGGAGCCCACCGAGACTGAAGACCACAGGAAGCATTAGAAGGAAGGAGCTCTGGCAATCAAGCAGCCGCCCGGAATTCAGGGCAGGTGCTTGTCTTGGCAGTTCAGGCTGAATAGGAAAAGAAGTGGGCAGTTCCACGGGCAACTGAGAGGCTGTACAAACCAGAGAAAAGCAGGAGAACCAGCTGTCTGGAGTGAGCACTGAAGGAATAGGAGGTGTAAATATTCAGAAGATTGGGGAAGGAAGGGAATTTCAAAGTTTAGGATCCTGAAAATGGAAAACATCCAAATGATGAGGCCAAAGGGATGGCCATGCTATGAGCACCTTAAAAGGAATGAAGACAGAGTCTTAGAGTTGAAAAGACTGAGAGACTGTGAGGCCAGAGCACTCAAGGATTCTCAGTGTAAACTCTCAAGTCCATAAGAATTATGCCAGGAAGGGGCCACAGGTTGTAAGCAATTAACATGGAAGTCAAGAGAGAGTCAGCACCAAGAGCAAGGAGGGGAGATACATGTGAAGGAGAGATTGGCTTCACACGGGGAAGGCTGCCAGGCAGGGCTGGAAACAAGGTAAGGAGAACAGAGGTGGGGTGGGGGAAGAGATGAAGTTGCTTCGTGCGAGTGGGTCACGGAGAGTGAGCTCTTTATAGAAAGACCATGTTTCAGCGACAATAAAGAGGTAACAATACTCAAGGAAAAGGCAAAAATCAGGAGGCAGTACCACTTTCATCTACCAGATCAGGCAAGAAGACAGAACTCTAACGAGAGAAAGGCAAGGTGTGGCAAATGGGGCATTCCCATACACTGGGGGAGGTGCCTTAAACTGGCACAACTTTTAAAAGACAAGCCACAAGCAGGATGAAAATAACTGCAAAGCACAGAATACGAACTTTGAAAATCAACAGGCCGGAGGAAAAACATGTAAAAGATATGAACAGACAAGTCAAAGAAAAGTAATCCCAAATAGTCAATCCCATATGAAACAATGCTCAAGCTCTCTGGTAAATCAGGAAAATGCAAATTAAAGCAATGAGATATTATTTCATATTCATCAGGTTGGAAAATACTGAAAGCTGTGGAATCTCTGAGTGTTGGAGAAGATCTGGAGAAATTAAAACCTGTGCATTCTGCGGGCAAACCCACACAAACATCATGGGGAGCACTCTGGGAGTGCCTAGCAAAGCGGGAGAGCACGCCCTGCCACAGGTACTGAGGGCACATACACTCTCGCGCACTCCTCGTACAAGGATGCTCATCACAGCGTTGTTTTTAATACACGAGACGCAGAAACACTTTCACCGTCTCACTGTCACACAGCGGTGCCTCGTAGGCCAATCAAAGTGAATGAGTGTACACATGCACACTTTTCAAAAATGATGGTGAGTGAAAAACTCAAGCAGCAAAGGGGCTGCATGCAGGAAGGCTGTCATGTGCACGGAATTTTAAAATACACAATACTACACATTAGCTATGGACACACATATATAAAAGGATAAGATACATGTGGTGATGAGGCATAGCAATTGTAGGGAGAAAGGACCAGGGAAAGATTTAGTCATTTCTGTCACATTAAAAAAAAAAATTTAATAGGAGCTCTGAAATAAATATGGTAAAATGCTAACATTCATTAAATTTGGGTGACAGGTACGTAGGTTTTTATTACATAAATTCTTTTCTTTGTCATATACTTAAAATTTAAGATATTATTACATAATTTAAGTACATTACATACCTTTTGATTTGCCAATTCCATTTCTAGAAATTTATCCTTTTACTCATACAAGTAGGAACAGATGGATAGCTATAAAGATCTATACCACCACATAGCCTTTAATACAAAATAATAAAAATAACCCAAAAGTCCACCATCCAGGAGATTAATGACTCATCCATGCAATGGAATTGTATGCAGCATTAAAGACTA